>JAFVLL020032105.1:94292-128194 GCA_021397915.2 Tor tambroides | reverse complement strand
GTTGGAAATCACGGACGCCGTGTCCTCCAGGCTAAAGAGGAGGGAGACCTTCCAGCGTGTTATCAGCATTCAGTTCAAAAGCCAGCATCTCTGATGGTATGGGGGTGCATAATTGCATATGGTATGGGCAGCTTGCATGTTTTGGAAGGCACTATGAATGCTGAAAGGTATATAGGTTTTAGAGCAACATATGCTCCCCTCCAGATGACATCTATTTCAGGGAAGGCCTTGTGTATTTCAGCAGGACAATGCAAAACCACATACTGCAGCTATTACAACAGCATGGCTTCATAGTAGAAGAGTCCGGGTGCTGAATTGGCCTACCTGCAGTCCAGATCTTTCACCTATAGAGAACATTTGGCACATCATTTAACGAAAAATACGTCAAAGATGACCATGAACTCTTCAGCAGCTGGACACCTATATCAGGCAAGAATGGGACCAAATTCCAACACCAAAACTCCAGAAACTTGATGCCCAGGGAAGTCGTGGCCTAATGGTTAGAGAGTCTCAGGTCCGGCAGGAATTGTAGGTGGGGGGAGTGAATGACCAGCATTCTCTTCCACCTTCAATACCACGACTGAGGTGCCCTTGAGCAAGGCACCGAACCCCCAACTGCTCCCCAGGTGCCACAGCATAAATGGCTGCCCACTGCTCTGGGTCTGTGTTCACAGTGTGTGTGAGTGTTCACTGCTGTGTTTTTGAACCATTTAAAAATGGTTAATGTCAGGCTTTACTGGGCTAAAAGATCAAGAAATCCCATTAGAACTCAGCAAATGATTTAGAAGAAAACACAAGATGAATCTCACACCAACTTTTCTCATTTCAGTTTGTTTTCATAACTTTTTGTTCTCAAAGTGAAACTCAGCTCTACAGCTCTATGTGTGTGTGTGTGTGTGTGTGTGTGTGTGTCTTTGAGGTAACAGTGAAGCGAAGTGCTCCTGTTTTTCATTTCCTGTGGATGTGTGGCTTTTCCTCCAGAATATATTAAGCACTTCATATTACACTGGTAAGCGTTTTAATTAAACTTCTTGTAATTAAAGTTCCCTTTGTTCTGATTAGCCTCTTCTAATTGATTCAATTTGTCTCTTGTCGTGTATTGGACTTCTACTTAGTTAATGAATTAATTGATCAACCTTCAGCGTATTTTGGGTTGGTAAGAGGATTTTGACATCTAACCGCTTTAATCTTGTGCTGGCTGGAAATTGAAGGATTTTACATCCAGTCGAGCTCTGTATGTGTCCTCATGAACGTACTATCAAAATATCCTAAATTCATGCACATAACTCACCACAAACTTCGAGGATTCACTATTTTTGTAACTAAAAACGCTTGTTTAAAAAAAAATCTTATTTTAGTAAAGATTATACATGTAATAATGTGCAATTTCAGCAGGACTTTTCCATGAAGAACACAAAAGTGCTTTGAATGGAAGAGTTTGAAACACCTCAGCTCATAAAATGCAATAGTGTGTATGTGAGTCAGAACTAAACAGCAGAAGAAACAGATGAGCTGATCTTGAGATGTTTGATGATCTGACCTTGGATTTAATGTGAAGCCACACTGTGGTGGGAATAGAGCTCCCTCTAGTGGACATCAGCTATACTCAACACAAGAAGAAAGTGCTGCTGTTAATCTAATATATAGCCTATATACAGTGGTTCGACAAAATAATGTGAACACCCATTATTATAGCGGTTAATCATATTTGTGTAGGTGAAAAAACAAATGATGCAATTATCTTTTAGTTCTCTATATTCCTCTAGTTTTAGTGTAGTACAAGTTGTATTCAGCAGTTTTTATTACCAGACATGGGGCAAATGGGTGACAAATCATGGACACTGTTTACCCTGAGCATCTGTAACCTTAAAGGGATAGTTCACCCAAAAATGAAAATTCTGTCATTAATTACTCACCCTGATGGCGTTCCAAACCCGTAAGACCTCTGTTCATCTTCGGAACACAAATTAAGATATTTTTGATGGAATCTGAGAGCTCTCAGAGAGTCTCCTCCGCGTCACCCTAGCGCCATTTTGGAGAATATTCGCTGGATAGAAACTACATACGCTCTTCTGTGTTAGCCGCATACCAGATGCGCTGTTTTCGTTCAAATCAAAGCGTAAATATACGCAGAAGACGCATCCGTGCGGTGTGGCTGACACAGAAGAGCGTACGCAGTTTACGTTCAGTGGATATTCTCCAAAATGGCACTACGCTGACGTAGAGGAGATGAACTGTTGAATAAAGCATACAAAAAAGTTTTTTGCATACAAAAAGTATTCTCGTAGCGTCGTAAAATTACGGTTGAACCCCTGATGTCACATGGATTATTTTATTGATCTCCTTGCTACGTTTCTGAGCCTTGATCGTGTAAGGACCCTTGCTATCTATGGAGGGTCTGAGAGCTCTCAGATTCCATCAAAAATATCTTAATTTGTGTACGAAGGTCTCACGGGTTTGAAACGACATGAGGGTGAGTAATTAATGACAGAATTTTCATTTTTGGGTGAACTAACCCTTTAACAGCCTAATTGTTTGGTATTTTAAGAACAACGGTCTTTGTGATTATGCAGAAACAAAGTGTGTTAAACTTCATCAGTGAAGAAGAGTAGTGGATGAAATCTGAAAATAAGCAATAGGGGCCATCAAAGACTAAGAAGGATTGTATCCAAACAACACAGAACTACTGCAGCAAATTGACAGCAATAATCGCCACAAAAACACCTAAAAAGGCTGCTAAACCTTTTATCATAGACGCCAGTGCTAAATGTGAAATACTAAAATTTTACTAAAATTTTCCTCCTCCAAAATCTCTAGAAAAACTGTCAAATGTTCTGATAGACAACACTGAACTGGAGACTATTCAAAAGGTGTATGAATCTATTGAAAGAAGATTACATGCAATTGGAAATATTGGATATTTTCCATGTGATCACATTATGTTGTCCAACCTCTGTATCTTCATTTAAAACAAATTTAGCTAAAACTAAACCTATATGTGACCCAGGACCACAAAACCAGTCATAAGGCTCAATTTTTTGAAATTGATCAATCAAACACACAAAACTACTTACAAAACCATATCTTTAATTGAAATAATAATAATAATGATAATCGAAATACCCATTGATTTAAGGCTAATTGAACCAGAAGTGCTAAAATGTGAACTTCATTTTGGCCTGCAAAAATACGTCACCCCTGCACCACGCTGTTGGCAACACTTTGACATGAGTCTGAATGCAGTCGTTGACTTGATATTTATAATATTGTGCAATTAGAAGCAAAAGCAAAACATGAAAACCTCAACTGACTCTCAAAATGGTCAAGTATGTTGTTAAAGATAGCATCTCATCACAAATTCCCTCCGTATCCACAGAAAGCTCATCACCAACCCTGACTGCTGCTGAAATTATTACACTGTTGATTAAATTAGTAAAAGCAATCACAATCTCTTAAAGCAAGTTAATTGGGAGAATTTATTTAGCCCTACTGATGGCTTTATGCATGTTTGATTAAGTATTATAAGGTTTGTTTTTCAGATTTTGCATAATATGTCTTTAAATCTTGCAAAAATGATCGGGCGCCCCATTAACGATCATAATAAACTCTTTTTAAAAGCGCCTCTCGTTATGATTTATCTGCGGCGAGATGTGCTGCTCCGCTCACTATCTGGCCATCTGACAAATAGGCAGGATGCAATCGTACAGTCATGCCATAAATCTGCAGATGTGCAGAGCTGTGCAGTGCACTGGAAAAGTTAGGCAGAGGTCAAATCAACTTTATGAGGGATCTCTCTCTCTCTCACACACACACACACACAGGTTTATTTCTCTATCTTAGTGAGGACATTGCATAGACTTCCACTGATTTTCTATCAGGTTAATGATGTTTTCTATCAGCTAACCCAACCACCCCTTAACTTAACCATCATAGAATCGTGTGCAGAACACTAGATTTACATCAAAACATCTTTTGGCTGATTTATAAGTCTTTTTAACAGGTGAGGACCAGTAAATTGTCCTCACTAGTGTGTTGTCTAAGTATTTCACAATATTAAGTGAGGAGTAAATTTGGTCCTCACAAGTAGGCCTATGGTCAAAACAAGCACACACATACTCACATAAACAGTTAAACAGAACAATTTGAGTATGAAGGCATTAGAGAATGATTCATGCAGACATGCAACATTATGGCATTTCTGTTACTGTCTGTGAGATGAAAACTGTTGCGAGAGCATTCAATTCAGAACAAAGTGCATGGACATTATTTTAAAGCTACTGTTGGGAGAAATAGTTGGATTTCTGGCTTATATCTAAAATTACCACATGGCATTGTGAGGATTAAGTTTGACCCACTGTAAAAATGTAATTTAATTATTTATATACAAGACTTAAGTGTCTTAGTTCACTCCAGACTTGTGGATGAATCTATTAATATTCTTTAGGCTATTTATATTTATATTACATTATACTTATGTTTATGAAAAAAGTCACCAAATTCGGCCGAATATCAAAATAAAATCTACAGAAGGAACTTGTGACTCAAAACAAGAGACCACTGCTAATTTAACCAGCATGAACTACTCTGATAATAATATCCTAAATCTTTAAGAAGAAAAAGAAAATAGAAACGCTCACTGTCGTCAGAGATTAAAAAAAAAAATCAAATTTAAAAAAAAAGATGAGCCTGCGCCTTTAAATTGTCCCGACTGTTGTCATAGTAACCAGCGGGCCGGTGTGTTTTGCGACAGACCGTGTTCCGCGCCGCAGCACATCACCAGCAGATGAATGCAGTATAAACGCATGTGAGTTTCATTCACTTATTCTATATATAATCACGTTTGATGTATATATAATATGTAATATGTGAAGCGTATGATGAGAGGTGAGTGATAATGTGATCTGCCTGTTGAACAGCTTTATATGAGGCCTTGCACTTATGGAATAACCATTACATGAAATATAGGCAGATTTCGGCATGTTTACATAAAAACGAAAATTCTCTTTATATTCTTTTAACACTTAAACCTTCACAAAACCCATTACTATGAATTTTGGACACAGTACCATTAAATTATTTTGAGTACTGTGTAAATACAGTGTTATAAATACAGGATATAAGTTTTTCTTGTAATACAATGGTATTCTTGGAATACTATAGAAATATCATGGTTTATGATTATGGTATTCATTCTGTATCATGTTATTACTATGTGATACCATCATTGTACCATGGTACTCCCCATTTTCAAGGGAATGCATTCTGTGAGAGTGCTATGAATGTAATCTAAATTAAGCATTGCGTTTATAGCACATTTACAGCACTTTTATTATTTTTGAGGTTGACCAATTTTTTTTTTTTTTTTAATACAAGTACAAGTATCTGGAGAGCAGGGTGTCTGATGGCCTGTATGATAGTACAGATTAATGGCAGCAAGTGAGATGTGTGCAATCAGGTGGTGGAATTGACATGAAACAAAGGCTGTTTCAAAGTAGTAGGGTCTGATGAAGAGAAACTGCCTTTGATTCCCAGGGAATACATGAACTGATAAAATGTACAACCTGAATGCAAAGTAAGTCGCTTTGAATAAAAGCATCTACCAAATGCATTAACGTAAATATCAATAGCATTAGTAGAGCTAATGCATCTATTAATTCTAAATTAAAATTATTTACACTTTGTCATCTGTCTGCATGCTTTAAATAGAATAATTTACTGCCCAATAAGCAGGGTCATTCAGATTCAATTAGAATGTGTTCTCAACTTGACCAATTAACCAAAAAGAAACATGGGAAACAGTATCTTACAAGCTTACCTTGTTGAAAAAAGTAAGTATGTTTGTATTTTCAAACCACATGGTAGAAGAACTGACTGTGAAAATTTAAGTAAACATAACATCAGTGTTTTCAGTGGAGGTAAATAGGTTTAATAAGGTATTTAGTGTCTCTGAAGCTGTTAGCAAATCTTCTAGCAAAGCATGTGTTATCTACGGTGACCTCGAGGTGACATGTTCGGTTCACTTAGTTTTGTTGTGACCACGACATATTAACTCGTGGGAACGTGATATTATGTCATGGCCACGAGATCATTTTGTCGAGGTAACAACATCCTTATGTCGTGGCCACAAGATGCTATGTTGAGGGAACAATTCTCCATTTCTCGTGGCCATGACTTCTTATGTTGAGGGAACATGTTTAATGCGTAAACAAACCTGCGTGACCATAGCAACCCGAGATTATCAGAAATGGATTTATTAATATTATATTTTGAATTAAGAAATTTAGATATTAATTTTTATAGAAATTACTACATTATTAAATTATTATATTAGGCTATCCATAGGCCTTGGCTAACAGACTGTATTGCGCGTAATGTAGACAGCATTTGAATGAAGTTTACCCTGAATAAATTTTACATAAAGTACATAAAATAAAATAGGCCAACAAGAAAACATTTTTATCCATTCCACAGTCGTGTAAGTTTTTCCCTGTAATATTTGTATATAATTATTATTACTATTATCCTATTGTTATTGGTTATATTTTTATATTAATTTTTTTCCCTTCATTTCGATCTCTTTACTTAACATTCCGAATACTTTTATTAATAATAGCCTACTGTAAATGCACGACATGCCAATGAAGATTTGATTATGCTGACTCGAACTTTTACTGGATTGCAGTTTAAATTTAACATATATTTCAATTTATTTCGGCTAATTAATAGACTATAATTATAAATACTATAGTGTTTCGTTGAGGAATTAATCATTCACGTAGTTTCATTTGTAAATGAAAAGACGCTCATTTATCATCACACATGGGCATAAATACAATCATAAAGTCAAAACTTTATTGGCATAGGCTAATTGTCAGGCGTCTACATTATTTGCAAAAAATATAGTAGCAAATACTAGCATAATTATACAGAACGTTAATTAGGTAAAGCGATACACGAATTGAAAGGGGAAATATTATATTTATATGAATTAAATATAAAAATATAGCCCTAAAAAGTTAATATAATAATAATAATAATAATAATATAATACAAATATTAAATGAAATGTTTAAATGTTAATAAAAATGTTTTATACATTTTTGATAATCCTGGGTTGCTATGGTCATGCAGGTTTGTTTACGCATTAAACTCGTGGCCACAAGAAAAATATGTCGTTTCCTCAACATAAGAAGAGAAATGGATGTCGTTCCCTTAACATAGCATCTCGTGGCCACGACATAAGGATGTCCTTACCTCGACAAAATGATCTCATGGCCATATTATCACGTTCCCACGAGTTAATTTGTCGTGGCCACGACAAAACTAAGTGAACCGAACATGTCACCTCGCGATCACCGTAGTTATCGTATCTTGTGCATTATGTTTTTTTAATACTTATATACAATCATAATTACTCATATTAGCCAAAAATCAGCCGATCGATCTGCCTGGATGATATGTTGGCATATCACTAATTATTTTTGTAATTTTTTTTCCAGTGCTATGGAGATGCCCACTGGATGAGTGCCAGTGCACTTAGTCATGGGAACATCCCATTTACATCCAACTGCGTTTTAGTTAGCTGTCGGTGGTCCTGTTATGCAACATGCAGCCCTGGAGTTACTGGAAGAGTCCTGTGAGTGGGCCTTCCTGAATCCAGGGGGTTTTCAAGCCCACCCATGCCTGTCATTCCCATCCCACGGAGGGTTCGCTCCTTCCATGGCCCTCACACTACCTGCATGCACTCCGCCTGTGGCCCGGCACGCACCACCCAGCTCGTACGCACCAAATACAACAACTTTGACCTGTACCTGAAGTCTCGATGGATGTATAGTTTCATCCGGTTCCTTCTCTATTTTGGCTGCAGCCTTTTTACCTCCCTCCTCTGGGTGGCACTGTCTGCACTCTTCTGCCTGCAGTACGTCAGTGTGCGAATTTTCCTTCGTCTTCAATACAAGCTGTCTGTCATTCTGCTGCTGCTGGGTCACCGCCGGCTGGACTTTGGCATCCTCAATGATCTGTTTATATACAGCATGCATGTTACCATGTTTCTGATCGGAGGCCTGGGATGGTGTTTCATGGTCTTTGTAGATATGTGAAGTTCAGACTGGTTGAATGATCACTGTGTTGAAAGACACTCAATTTGCTTTGCTTTTTGAGCATGCAGCTTTTACACATCTTGACAGAACTGAGAACATATGTGCGACACTTTTAAAAAAAGCTGAAATACTTTTCCACAGCTTGCTTCTCATTCCAGTGTAAGAAAAATGTTATGAGTGTGCATGTTTTTCTTTTTTTAGATTTTATATTAATTAAATGTGTTGTATTCTAACACTGTGCGTAGGGAAATATGATTTACTTTTTGTTTTTAATGTCAGTAAACCGATGTTTCAAATATTTTTAGATCTGCATGTGCCTCTTATGTTTGCTTTTGAGAAGGTGCTATTTTATCTCGGTTTTCCTTCCTTCCATTCTCATGCAGAATTATCCTTCGCTAATGGCCTCTTTCAGCTTACTTGCAGCGTTCAGACCATATTATTTCTATGGTGCCAATCAGAGCATGAGTCTGATGCCCCATGTTGCATTAGTGTGGTGTTATTGGCGCCAGCCTGGCATGAAAGTAAAGTGAGTGAGTACAATCTCCTATTGTTTGAGGATCAAACATCATATGCCTCATACTTGGCCAAGCATGCTCTTTTGTTCTGAAACTGAACGGACACCAGTGACATTTCAGACAAGCCATTGTACAGCTCAACCCAGAAGGGTCAATGCCCTGATGGACCGACAAATGTACAGCTGCCGAATGAGTGGAGGATGTGTCAAATGGCGAACTCTCTTGGAGGGACACATATCTACTACTGCAGACCTGCTCAAATAGTTGTTGTGGTGTAGCACAGTTCAATAACATCTCAGGAACAGCATCAAAACACTATGAATAAAAATTGTGTAAATCTTACCGGTGTGTGCAGTTTATGATTTCTGTGTATAATAAATGTGTCCTAGACAATTGTGTCCTAATTTTGATTCAAAGAGATGCATTGGGATATTCTGTGTTTTTGTCTTTTACCAATATGGGTTTTTAGTGGCCGATACTGATATCCAGACAACAATAAAACTGATAGATTTATATATAAAAACAGCAAAAGCAATGAACACAATCTAAATAAACACTTATTTTACATAATACTGGCTTGAAATCCACAAAAAAGCTGTGCTTATAAGACCCTTAGAATTGTATTTGTATGGTGTGCCCCAAAGACCATCTTGTTTGTGGAACTACTTTCTTATACTAAAGATTCAGGATTATTCATTACTAGTTAAAAATCATCACTTTAGAATTAGCAATGGATTAGGCTGTTTCTGAGAAGTTACTAGAGTAACAAGGAGCCAGCACAACTGAAAATTACTTTTATACATAAGTTCAATAAACATATAAAGTTATTACCAAGTAACCTTTTAGACACAATATTGCTAGTTACTTTGTCTAATTTTTGTTTTGTCAAATAGTTCCAAAAAAGCCATATTTGAACCAAGCAACACACATTAGTGGTGTTTTTTTTTCTAAGTAAATCAGTATTTTTGAACAAATCAGTTGATCAAACGATTCCATGACTCAGTAACTTCCAATTGCTGTCTCCTACTGGTGTAACAAAATCCTTTGAAAGAAAAACTGAAAAATTTTACTAATGCACAGTCTGACAGTCTGTCTGGAACAGGAAAACAAGACAAGCAGAATGATACAAAGAGTGAAAAGTCCTTGTGCTGTTGGTGTCCTATACAGGTGCCTCAATAAATTAGAATGTCGTGGAAAAGTTAATTTATTTCAGTAATTCAACTCAAATTGTGAAACTCGTGTATTAAATAAATTCAATGCACACAGACTGAAGTAGCTTTAAGTCTTTGGTTCTTTTAATTGTGATGATTTAGGCTCACATTTAACAAAAACCCACCAATTCACTCAACAAATTAGAATACTTCATAAGACCAATAAAAAAAACATTTTTAGTGAATTGTTGGCCTTCTGGAAAGTATGTTCATTTACTGTATATGTACTCAATACTTGGTAAGGGCTCCTTTTGCTTTAATTACTGCCTCAATTTGGCGTGGCATGGAGGTGATCAGTTTGTGGCACTGCTGAGAGGGTATGGAAGCCCAGGTTTCTTTGACAGTGGCCTTCAGCTCATTCACATTGTTGGGTCTGGTGTCTCTCATCTTCCACTTGATAACACCATAGATTCTCTATGGGGTTCAGGTCAGGCGAGTTTGCTGGCCATAATCACACAGTAACACCATGAAGTCATTGAACCAGCTTTTAAAATTTTGCAGTGTGGCAGGTGCCAAGTCCTGCTGGAAATGAAATCAGCTTCTCCATAAAGCTTGTCAGCAGAAGGAAGCATGAAGTGCTCTAAAATTTCCTGGTAGATGGCTGCGTTGACTGGACTTCAGAAAACACAGTGGGCCAACACCAGCAGATGACATGGCAGCCCAAATCATCACTGACTGTGGAAACTTCACACTAGACTTCAAGCAGCTTGGATTCTGTGCCTCTCCACTCTTCCTCCAGACTCTGGGACTTTGATTTCCAAATGAAATGCAAAATTTACTTTCATCTGAAAAGAGGACTTTAGACCACTGACAAACAGTCCAGTTCTTTTTCTCCACAGTCCACGTAAGACGCTTCTGACGTTGTCTCCGGTTCAGAAATGGCTTGGTAGCGAGCGTGGTGACTCTTGATGCACTGACTCCAGCTTCAGTCCACTCCTTGTGAAGCTCTCCCAACTGTTTGAATCGGCTTTGCTTGACAGTATTCTCAAGCTTGCAGTCATCCCTGTTGCTTGTGCACCTTTTCCTACCCAATTTCTTCCTTCCAGTCAATTTGCATTTAATATGCGTTGATACAGCACTCTGTGAACAGCCACCCCTTTCAGTAATGACCTTCTGTGGCTTACCCTCTTTGTGGAGGATGTCAATGATTGTCTTCTGAACCATTACCAAGTCAGCAGTCTTCCCCATTATTGTGGTTTCAAAGAAAAAGAGATACCTGGAATTTATACTGTAGGGATGGTCATTTAATGACACTCAAATGTAAATATTCTAATATTTTGAGATACTGGATTTTTTTACTTTCATGAGCTGTAAGCTCTAATCATCAAAATTAAAACAAAAAAAACTTTTAAAATGTTTTACTTTACATGCAATGAATCTAAAATATATGAAAGTTTCACTTTTTGAAATAACTTACAAGAAAAAATGAACTTTTTCACGACATTCTAATTTATTGAGATGCACCTGTATATTAAGTTCTTTAAACATAAATATTAAATAATTAATCTATTTGGCCATTATGACAGTGTGCACCAAAAGTGTCTTTGGCTTGAACAACGTTTCATCAACAAGGTCTCCCCAGTGCCAACTGTTGTGCTTTCCTCCTCATTAAGTTTACATGGTAGACAAGCCTGTTTCTTTTTACCATTTAATCTGAGTGAACACCTCATAGGTGCCAGGTGCCATCTTGGAGTGATGGTGTAGAATCCTTAACATTTAGCAACAAGGCTTGATGGTGAAGGAAGGTTGCAGTAATAACACCCACTTCTCCAGTCAATTTATCATCTTAAGTTCATAGTGCATGTAGTGCCCCTTTACTGGTTGATGACAATGAGTTTGGTAACTTCCAACAGATCCAGTGGCCCCTCAAAATCTGAACATAGATCAGCACAAACGAGAATAAGCCTGAGATGCAAAGAGCAGGGAAAGTAACCACTTTTTTCTCAGTTCTTTCCCATATTCTTTACAAACCTACACCTGACACAGGTGTAGCTATCTAATCAGTTGATCAGTTGGTCCCTTGGTTGGTAAGTATCTCCTCAGTTTGCCAACTCTTGAGAACAACTGCACCAATGATTTTCAGTGTAGTGTTGAACCAAAGTGTTCAGGTTAATATATACTGGTCCCAATTATACTTTTTTCTAGGAGGCTCTGCAATATCCAAGGCTATGCATTGAAAGAGTTTGGCAGAAGGCGCATAAGAAGAGTAAACACATAGACAGGGGTATCCAATTCTGCTCCTGGAGGGCCAGCATCCTGTAGATTTCAGCTCCAACCTGCTCCAGTACACCACGCTGGAAGTTTCTAGTGATCCTGAAGACCTTGTTGAGCTGGTTCAGGTGTGTTTGATTAGGGTTAGAACTAAATTCTGAAGGACAGTGGCCCTCTAGGATCAGTATTGTACACTCCTGTAGTAAGGTGAGGAAAGAATCACAATACCTTTGAAAATCATTATAAATTGATTGCCAGAGCAAGTGAGAACTGATTTTCCTGTACCAGAAAGCGGAGTCAGGTGAATAAATCTTTATTACAAATAACAAAGCAAAAGAAAAAGAAACAAACTGACAGGGCACTGAGGGCCAGTCAAGGTTCAAAAAAGATAGATAAGCAGTCTGAGAAGGGCAGACAGGTAAGCAGGGACATCCCAGGAGGAAGGTCGGGACCAAGTAGAAGATCAGGGAATCAATCCAAATGACAGGAATGTAGAGGGGGACTAGACACTGGGCAGGGCAGTTACAGTACTAACTGGCAAAAAGACCTCTGACAAGGGACAGCTGGGCTGGGCAGAAAACTAAAGGCAAAACTCGCATTAGGGCAGGAGAAGATACGGCAAGACTAGACAAGGCTAGGCAAGACTTCAGGCAAGATACCCTGGCAAGAACAATTTCTAGAACTAGAACTAAACAAGGGCTAAATGAAGGCGCATTGGTAAAAGGTAAGAAGGAGACAGGACAAGAGAAACATACGGCAAGGCTAGGTAAGACTTAAGGCAAGATAAGCACTGGCAAGAACAATTTATAGAACTAGAACTAAATAAGGGGTAAATTAATGAAACATATACTGTAGCAAACAAAGCAAAAACAAATTAAACACAGAAAGAGACAATAGATTCTCAGTGAGCTCTGGGTGTTGATGTAGGGAGTCTTTGGGGTCTATGCACATTGACTGGGCTAGCCTAGCTAACATCAGTCCATTCTGAAGGTTGTATTCCTTAATCTTTTAGAGACCTGTCCAGTATCACACTGTGTGCTTTCACTGCAAGTCCAGGTAATAGTGTACATAGGGGATCTCTGGCAAAATCCATGGTGTACTTTACCACCATTATGGGAGACCAATAACACCATCACAATGGATGATGGCATTCAGGTAATCACTTCACACTTAACTGCTTTCTTGGCAGTAAGGGGCATCAAAATATCCACACATCTTTGAAACAGTGGAACTCACAATTTATATTGTACATACCTTAATATACATGATATGATATATTGGTATTTTATAACCAGTTTTATAACCAAGCGAGTTTTGCAATTTGGAAGAATATAGATGGTGGTTCTGTATGTCCTTGTTATTTAAAACACTTTGCAGTCCAGTCAAATATTTCTGCAATGTAACATGAGGCAGAAAGGAAGCAATTGATGAGTGTCAGACCTGTAGAAGTACTGGTAAAGAAGTCTCAAGAATATCCAGTCCATCACAATTACTTGATTTTTCTTGTTGGTTGTGACTACAGAGCTACAGTTGTTTAAGTGGCATGTGTGGGCGCTAGAAATGACATGTACTTTGTGATGTGGCCATGAATGCTGGGAATGACAAATTGTTCACATGCCCTTTGTGATGGAAAACTCAGGGGTTGCATGACTCGGCACAATAGTGGCCTCTGGAATGTTAATTATTCAGTCACCCCTCTGCAGTTCTCATTTAGTGTGTCACATACCACTAGCAAAAGAGTACAAGATTTAAATAAACATCATAAGTACTTGATTTTTCCCTTTTTTTTTTTTCCTTTTTTTTTTTTTATTTCCTAATTTAGGAAAGCTCTAGTAGTGTCAATCAGAAAACTTCTGAAAATTTTCCAGAATTTAGTGAAAGATGGTTTAGGGTGATTTAAGTCACACTCAGCTTTAAGCATTGAAATTGTTTTGGACCCCACAACAAATGAGCAACAGAATATGATATGATATTATACACTAGGGCAGAGTTTCTCAACTCTGGCCCTCAAGGTCCACTTATGAGGGCTTGAAAAGGTCGCCGCAGTGCAACTTTGTGTTGTAGAGCAGTGGTTCTCAACTCCAGTCTTCAGGACCCACTGCTCTGCATATGTTGTATATTTCTGAATCTGACACACTCAGTTCAGTTCATGGATCTCTCTCCCAACGAGCTGATGATCTGAATCAAGTGTGTTAATTAAGGAATACATACAAAATATGCAGAGCAGTGGGTCCCGAGGACTGGAGTTGAAAACCACTGTTGTAGAGGGTCTTACTGTTATCTGTCCCCATGCACCAAACTGCAATTCAGAGTATTCAGCCTTCATAGAGACCCTAGTTGAGGCCCTAGAAGAGGTGCCAACTGCGGAATCTATGCAACTCCTGGGAGACTTCACCCAAGCAGTGTTCTGTTAATGGACTTAAGTGCAGGTCACTGAACACCATGTTCAAATGATGAAAGAGGCTGCCAGACAGACCCGGGAAACCCAGACAGGTTGTGAGGTTGAACTGGGAAATATAATTTTTAACTCCAAACTCTGGAGAAGTTACCTTGCATCATTACCAAAGCATACAAATTGGATTTGATCACTTGCAATTAATAGTGCGGACAGTCTGCCTGAAAAGATCTGACTTGAGAAAAAATCTGATTTGCCTACAGTCTGAACATAGGTAGGTAGGTTAACTTTATTGTCCTTAAAAAGGCAATTCTTTATGTAGACAGCAGTAAACATGCAACAGCCACACAACACACAATATCCAACAAAAACAAACAAACAAAAAAAAAACATTTATAATAAATCATTTAAGAACGCAATTGCTGCCAGTACAAAAGAATTCTTATATCTATTTGATTTGCACAAAGGGAGTTTAAATCTCCGACCAGAAGGAAGCAATTGAAATTCATCACACAATGGATGGGTGACATCAGACAGGACTAACTGGCCCTTCTTAGTCACCTTATATTAGCCTAATATAAGCCTAATATTAGCCTAATTGCTATCACTGTCCATGCTGCGACGTATACCTAACTATTCTAAGAAAGCCATACTTTGAAGTGTCCATGACATGCTGACTAGTAGGGGAGAGCGGGGCACAACCTAACACTTTTTGACTTTCTCAGTTTGAATCAAAGACTATAGAAATACAAAGACGCTTCACTCCTATACTTATGAATGGGATAAACTGCAACACGCAATATGGCGGGATAGTCCCGCCTTCTAAATGAAAGGGCCAATCATTGATTGGTAAAGTCATTGCGTCACTGCAGCGGCCTCTGGTTCCCATAAAAACCTAGCCTGAAAAATAAGCTTTTTAAACGCTATTTGAGCTTAAGAAACAACATTCATGGGGCAGTTAATTTCAGATGTTGTTGCTGACTTGAAATATGTAATTTAATCGTGAGTTCAGCAAGCAGTTTGAGATTTCAGGATTCCCCCAGTCATTTAGATAGGACTTGGTCTTTTTTGAGCTGCCGGAGGCGTTGCAAATATGGCGGCCGACTTTCCTTGAAAGGGACTTTGGTGTGAATCCACATGGGGTTCAGAGTACAATTTATCCACAGTAATTTCACACTTGTCTAGCATAAATATGTTGTTTTGTTTCATAATTACAGCACATACATTTACCCTCAAAAAATGGAAGTGAAATGTGACAACATGCCCCGTAGTTGGGGTACATTGTAACATCTGAGGGGCATGTTGTAACATGACCATATGACAGCTTAAAATGTTATCTGATCTAATGGGAAAAAAAAAAATAATTTTTATATTATAATTATATATATATATATATATATATATATATATATGAGTTGGCACAAATCTTGTTTTTAAACTTATTTCTATAGTGGAGAAGAGCAAATATCAAGTGGATTTAAAAAAAAAAAAAAAAAAAAAAAAAAAGCAGCCCGCCGAATCCGTAGGGGAGAGACGAAACACAGCGGAGGGCTCGCAAGTCCGTGGCACAGGCAGAGGGACGACTGACAAAGGTGGAGCCGGAGGGACAAGGGAACCTGGTGGAGTCGTAAGGCCGAGGGTCTCTGGTGGAGCCGAGGGAGGGAGCAGCCAAGGCAGAGCCGACAGGTCGATACGTTACGTTACTGCAAGGCATCACAAGGGAAGACAAAGGGCTGCAGGCATCCACCTGAGGAAGGGCTGGAGGACTGGCTGGGATAGGTAGTGTAGGTAGTAGAGTGAGGTTGGTTGGGATCACAGATGATAATTCACAGTTCAAATCGGGTGAAGAATCAGTCCTTGTGGTGGCTAAAACCAGCAATGATGAAGAAAGTGTAGTGATATCAGGGTGGGAAGCAGCATTTCCATGTCTCAGTTAATGAGCCAATCCTCCCCAGAATCAATATCCACCAAAATTCCCACAGGGACGGCTGTTGCCGGCTCACACCCCTGGTCAGACTCACATAGGTGCTTTGGCTCAGGGCATTAGTGGGTGCTGTCGTCACAGGCTCCATTGTCGCAGCGGGCAGAAGCTCTCCGTCTGCGGGGGGCTCAGACATTGTCATCTCCTTGGCGAGAGATGTTGGTGGGCTGTGCTCTGGGTCTGGTTGTGCGACGTCTGTGCAGTGTGGCTGGACAAGGCTGCTGTCATCCTCCACTTCGCCCACTGTGAACGTGGATCCATTTGTCCACAGCGCAAAGTTGATGTAAGCCTCCAGGGACCAGCAGTGGTCGCCACGGGGCATGACGAAGCGGAGATCTTCGTCCAGTCCACACTGAAATCCCTCCTTAAGACAGACGTCGTCACATGCGGCAAGATGGCAGATGTCGAGGAACTCCTCCACGTAAAGTTCCGGGTCTCTGCCAAGCTGGAACATCGGGGCAGCATTAATGGATGCAATGTCCATACTTCTCATTTTTTGGGTCTGGTATTCTGTCATGATTCGTCCAAAGATGAAGACGATGATAAAAATCAAACAAGGTTTATTAAATAAATCCACAGATAGCAAGACGGCTGTGTATAACACAGACAATACCAGACAACTGAAAGGTAAAACAGCAGCAATTTAAATACAAGACAAATGAGGGCAGTAACGATAAACACCTGAGTTGATTGAATGAATAACCATGACAACTAAAGAGTGGCAGGAAAACCGAACAAAGGAAGACAAGAAACTACAGAGAACAAACTAAAAGTCCATGATAATGAAACTAACTAAACAGAACCGTGACAGTAACGCAGTGTTGCACCGTTCTTCATCTGCGCAACTGGAATTTAAAACTGGTTAGTTAGCTGCTAGGTAGCAAAGCATTAAACTAAACTCTAAACTGATGAATAACAGATTGGAGATTAAAATAGCAGATTTTTCTTATTTTAAATAAATACTAAAAACTGAGATAAAAAAAATTACTTAAGCCAGAAATTATACTTTTACTATGGTAAAATAAATGTTCAGCGATATCTTCAAAAGATTTTTTAATTTTGGTGCACTTTTTTTCTCTAAATAGTGTTGATATGGTAACTAAATACCACAAATTTTGTTATTCTAGAATGTGTGGAAATATTTAAACCACGTGTGTTACAACTAACCCCGCATTAGTTTGTGCCCCGTGCTCCCCTACATTATCCTGCTCATTACACTTAGCAAATTAATAAAAAACATTGATATGAGATATTGACTTGCAAATAAAATATTACATTACGTGAGAAAATAGAGATTGTGGAGTAAGTGATATACACAACATGAAACTAGCAAAACTAAATGGACAGGACTGTTGCCATTGAGGTGAATGGTTGGACAAATTCACAGGGACAAAATGTGTCAAAGGCAGCATTCAGTTCTCAAATATTACAACCCGAATTATGGAAATGTTGGGACATTTTTAAAATTTTAATAAAATGAAAACTAAAAGAATTTTAAAAAACAAAAAAGTCCCCGGAGGACACAGCGTCTGTGATTTCCAACAGGAATGTCAAATTTGGACTCGTCTGACTATAGAACACTTTTCCACTTTGAAACAGTCCATTTTAAATGAGCCTTGGCCCACAGGACATGACGGCGCTTCTGGACCATGTTCACATATGGCTTCCTTTTTGCATGATAGAGCTTTAGTTGGCATCTGCAGATGGCACGCCGGATTGCGTTTACCAACAGTGGTTTCTTGAAGTATTTCTGGGCCCATTTAGTAATGTCAATGACAGAATCATGCCGATGAGTGATGCAGTGTCATCTGAGGGCCCAAAGACCACGGGCATCCAACAAAGGACTTCGGTCTTGTCCCTTACGCACAGAGATTTCTCCAGTTTCTCTGAATCTTTTGATGATGTTATGCACCGTAGATGATGAGATTTGCAAAGCCTTTGCAATTTGACATTGAAGAGTGTTGTTTTTAAAGTATTCCACAATCTTTTTACGCACTCTTTTACAGATTGGAGAGCCACGGCCCATCTTTACTTCTGACTCTGCTGCTCTAAGACATCCCTTTTATAGCTAATCATGTTATAGACCTGATGTCAATTAACTTAATTAGTTGCTAGATGTTCTCCCAGCTGAATCTTTTCAAAATTTCTTGCTTTTCAGCCCTTTGTTGCCCCCGTGCCAAATTTTTTGAGACCTGTAGCAGGCATCGCATTTGAAACGAGCTCATTTAGTGGATAAAAGTGTAAAATTTTCTCAGTTTAAACATTTGTTATGTTCTCTATGTTCTATTGTGAATAAAATATTGGCTCATGTGATTTGAAAGGCTTTTAGTTTTCATTTTATTCAAATTTAAAAAACATCCCAACATTTCCGGAATTTGGGTTGTATTATGTGTGAGCAATAACTGCCATCCAGTGCTAAACTGTATAACTGACCACTCAACATGGAAACCTGGTTTTCTACATACAGTAGCTGTGTTCTGTCTCATATAGGCCTACATTTATGTTTGTATTCGTTAACTGGCCATAATAAAGTAGAGATAAAATACAGTCAGACTGTCATTTTCACTATACAGTGCCCTCCACTAATATTGGCACCCTTGGTAAATCTGAGCAAAGGTGGCCGTGAAAATAAATCTGCATTGTTTATCCTTTTGATCTTTCATTCAAAAAATTCACAAAATTCTAACCTATCATTGAAGTAAAACAGTTGAAAGTGGGGAGAAAATCTCATGATAAAATAAATGTTTTTCTCCAATGCATGTTCCAGCCACAATTATTGGCACCCCTGGAAATTCTTATGGTAAAATATCTCACTGAAGTATATTCCCATTCATATTTACATTTTTTAGCATACCAGGAGACTAGGAGCATGATATTGTCCAGCTATGACTTCCTGTTCCAAAAGATTATAAATATGAGGAACACAAAGGCCAAATTCCCTTAATCATCCATCACAAGGAGTAAAACCTAAGAATAAAGTTCTGATGTGCAGAACAAGATTGTTGAGCTACACAAAATAGAAAGTTGCTGTAAGACAAAAGCTAAAGCATTGAAAATCCACAATTCCACCATCAGGGCAATAATTAAGAGGTTCCAATCAACTAAAGATGTTAGAAATCTGCCTGGAAGAGGACGTGTGTCTATATCGTCCTAATGCATGGTGAGGAGGAGAGTTTGAGTGGCCAAAGACTCTCCAAGGATCACAGCTGGAGAATTGCAGAGATTAGTTGAGTCTTGGAGTCAGAAAGCCTAAAAAAAGGAGGGTTTCAAGAAAAATTCTCCTCGCTCATCCAAAAACAAAATCCAGCATATTCAGTTGTCAGAAACGACTGGAACTTCAAAAGACACTGGCTTCTATGGTCAGATGAAACTAAAAAAAGAGCTTTTTGGCAGCAAACCCACTAGGTGGGATTAGTACAAACAAGGATAAAAAGTACCCCGTGCCCATGGATAAATATACTGCTGGATCTTTAATGTTGTTGGGCTGTTTTTCTGCCGGAGGTCCTGGACACCTCGTTCAGATGCAAGGCATCATGGATTCTCTTAAATATCAACAGATAAAAAATCTAAAGCTGACTGCCTCTGTTAGAAATCTTATAATAGGCTGTGGTTGAATCTTCCATCAGGACAATAATCCAAAACAAACATCAAAATCAACACAAAAATGGGTCACTAAGCACAAAATGAAGCTTTTGCCATGGCTGTCCCAGTCCTCTGACCTGAACCCTATAGAAAATGAGTGAGGTGAACTAAAGAGGAGAAGCACCAACATGGAGCTGTGAATCTGAAGGATCTGGAGTGATTCTGCATGAAGAAATAGTCTCTGGTCTCTTATCAGGTGTTCTACAAACTCTTCAGGCATTACAGAAGAAAACTCAGGGCTGCTATCTTGGGAAAAAGGACATTGCAATAATTGGGTGCCAATAATTGTGGCCAACATGAACTAGAGAAAGCATTTATTTCACAATGAGATTTTCCCCTCACTTTCAATTGTTTTACTTCAGTGATAGGTTAGAATTTTGTGAATTTTTTGAATGAAAGATTAAAAGGATAAACAATACAGATTTATTTTCACAGCCACCTTTGCTCAGATTTACCAAGGGTGCCAATATTAGTGGAGGGCACTGTAGATAAGTTCCTTGAAGGTGATCTGCTTTGGTGAATAATCACCAAGTCTGAGTTTATTTGGAATAACACCAAACTGCCTGTATTATCATTAATTATTTAAGTACTTGAACATAGTTACATTCAGGCACGTGCACAAATAGACATCAAAGGCGGCTTGGGCACCTGCCCTTCTTCCTCGAGAGAAAGTGCCCTTTTTTGGGGGGGAGTTTTTTTAAATAAATGAATATATGTATATATGTGTATTAATGCATTAATACACATATATAAATATATTCATTTATTTAAAAAATAAATGAATATATGTATATATGTGTATTAATGCATTAATGCATTTGTAACTGCAGGTTAAATGCATTCATGTCCTGCATTAAACAGTGTGTAAATGCATCTAAATGCCACTTCTAATGCAGCTTCTGTGTTTTCTCTGCATTGCAAAAAATTCATTTTGTCAATACTGATTTCATTTGCTTGGTAACAGCCCAAATTACTTATTATACTAATTGACTGATTCAATTTAAGACTGAAAAGATGATGCACACTTTTAGAAAAAAAGGGCTTTATAAAGGTAAAAATGCCCATAAAAGGTAAAAAAAAATCAATTTAAACTTATTGGAAAAGATTCATTTCTATCACCGCTGTGAACTGATCACCACACAGAATATGCAGAATATCAAAATCTTTAGGAGTCAGCTGTCCACGGTAGTCTTTAAGATATCAGCACAATAACACACTCAGCAAAATATTGTCTAATTATTGTTATCGATAAAATCTTAGAAAATATTGAGACAAAGGCCTATATTTTTGTCAATATCGCACACCCCTAATATATTTAACGTTTTGTTTAGAAAAAATAAATAAATAAATACGAGAAGTGCCTTTTTTTCCACTTGAGCCCCTGCCCCTCAAAATATCTGTGCACGTCCCTGGTTACATTTGAGGATTAAATGTTAAAACGGCTTGCCATAATTGTTCATTAGCTATGAACCGTACGGGACGGTCCGACTGTGTCTTTAAAAACTCCTGAAAGCGTTCGAGAATGATGTCAGACTGAACGCGAAATCACTTCCTGAACTGAGAGAGAGAGCGAGAGAGAGAGAGAGAGAGAGAGAGATAGAGAGAGACTCAGACAGAGGCAAATGGGGAGAGCGCTGGCGTTGTAGGGAGAGAGCAGTGGAGGTGAGGAGGGTCTGGCTGAACACGGACCCCGCTGGAAACTTCACATCCACAGAAATACGCCGGTACAGAGCGTCGCGCTCTTATATGGAGGAGAGACTCGCCGGGTAAATATATGACACGCATCATGTTTGGGTCTTGATGGCAGGACTGCATGACGCATATGGGGCCATATTTTATTTCCTACTTCATATATTTGTATGATTCAGAGTCACTGATGGAGATCAGATTTCAGTGCGGCGGGTAATGTCATATACTGAAACTTAGGGTTTGCTCTAACCTCGTGAACATAAGCTTCAAATTCAAGTCATTTGTTTTTAGCTAATGAAAGTTGGGTTTTTTGGGGGTTTTTTAATAAAAGTGTGGCAGTAAAGGAATGCAGGTGGATTCGGTGAACTGTGATTTTGCGAGCAGAATGTGAGAACGTGTGCGCGAGTGTGTTTGAGTTTATTAGTGATTTAATCTAGATTGATGATGATGATGATGGTTACTGCAGATCATCACAAACACTGTTACAACTCACTTTACTTTTGCAAAACTGCCTAAGGCCTGTCAAGTACTGTTTTTGGACATGCCACCATGGTACTACCAAAGTTGGTGCCATGGTATAACATTGTTTATCTGAAAATGGTAGCGTCCTATTACACTTTTTTGGGCTGTGATATTCTTTGAAGAACCTGGGAGTACTTGAATACAGAAAACAAACAGATCAATGGTTGTTTTTTTTTACTTACAGTTGATTGTATCTGCTTCATTCTGTGACAGCATGCTGATGATCTCCAGTTGCAACTTTTTATTTGTAAAAGAAGTTCATTGTAGCATGATTCCTCAGCAGTTGATTTGTTCATTGTAACCGGATGTCATTTTTAACTCTGAAACCACATGAACAGAGAAACGGCCGCACACTCAATGAGATAAACTAACGGTTTGAGATGGATTGATATGGCGAGTTTGATCTCCAGTTCACACACAGTGTGTTCAGACAGGTCTGGGGCTGATCTTTAGTTTCGGTTGAGTGAGTGTTTGTTGCTCTAAGATTATTCAGACGATGACTAAATTGGAGAAAGGAAGTTTGGTCAGAGGAGAGAGTGTGTGTGTGTGTGACTGTTGCGTGCTGCTGTCTAGTTTCCAAGACATGTGACTGTGCACAATGCCTCCTTTCCTATGCAACTAACATGTGCTCCATGGCATTTCCTGCATAAGATCTCACTGTCTCCATCTAGATGATATCGAACAAATATTTTATGTGTGCACAGTAAGTCATTTTAACAGAACAGTGGCATTTAGTGTCATATTCCTTACTGAAAGACAACCTTGCTGCCTTACCAAATGTCTGCTTTTCTGGGTTCTTCCTCAGGACGAGCGTGTGAAGAGATTTTGAGGTAGTTTTTGGACTACGGTGGCATATTTCCAGGCCCGTAGAGCCACAGGGCTTCTTTTCACAGCTACACACTGCTGTAAAATCCACACCAGCTGTTACTGTAAATGTGCTGAATATGAATACATCACCGTTTCGATGCACATATGGGTTTTTCGGTGGCTGAATCTTAAATATGTACTCACAGCCTTGCAAACAGTAATTTATCGTTACCAACTCAGAATATCGAAATGTTTATTAGTTGCAGGCCTACAGTACATGGAATTGATAGTTTTGGTTTGTAAATGTTTCTTGAATATCAATGGTTTTTCTCTGCTCACAAAACAAACTGTGGTCACACATCCTTGCCTATATTTAATATTGTGTTGTCTTTTGTTGATGGTTTTTGAAGATGAGGGCATATCACACAACCTGTCCATATTGAAAGAAGTGTTATTTTAGTAGAATTGACATTGTTATAGTTTTGTTTAATATTTTGAATTTGTGTTTTTGTATATATTTTTGCATTTTAATTTTAGTTAAAGTTTTAGTAATTTTGCTGTGTGCTCATTTTTGTTTGTTATTGTTTATTTTTAAATATCTGTGTAGTTTTATCTTTTTTTTTTTATATCAGTTTTAGTTATTTTGGTACAAGTTAAAGTAAATGAAAATTAGAAATGATGCTTTGGCAACTAGCTGAATAATTTATTTTTATGGTTTTAGTTTTAGTTAACTCTAATAACCCTGGTTGGCATTTGTCTAATTTGAAAAGCTTCTACGAACAGAAAATGAATTTACTCCAAGAGTTGGATTGGACACACAGCCTTTGACATCATTAACTAAACATAGGGAAGTGTTTTCTTCTGACTTTTACAAGTCTGTTTATTTTGCCATCCTTCTTATGCATGGCTGAATGTTTAGTTGCATTTTAAGATTTGCATTTAGCATTGTTTTTTTCCTGGCTTGTCTGTCGTTGTTGGGTCACGACCCACCAGGCACTGTGGTGATGTTTTTTCTAAATGGTGTTATATGGTTATGAATGTAATAAACCATTTTGTGGGTATAAAAGTTGCTGCCAGTAAACCAACTCATCAGCGAGTTTGACTGTGCTCTGAAACTATATTGTCATCCGTGCATCGTGTGTTCTCACACAATATACAAGGCCGTGTTTCTCGGGCTCAATGCATGCCTGTAGGCACGCTGTCTTTGGTTTGGCCAGCTGCCACGTCCCTGATGACGCGCAGCAGCTGTATTTTTGCACTGTGTCCTGAGTTGCCTTCCCGAGGCCTCACTCTACCAAACATTCCACATGGGGCTGAAGGGCCAGCCGGGGTTTGTTGGGTTTGTCTGACATGCTCTCTGGGCTGAACTCTGACGGGCCCCTTTACTGAGAGCCTTATCTGAATACAATGAGCTCGCTCTCTCCATCAGTAATTAGATCTCAGGCCCAGTGACTCTTGAGACATGCTGTGATGAGTCTGTCATTCTGTATGATGTGCGCGCTACACCATCGGTCACATGCACTTTTGTTTGTTGACAACAGAGTTAAAATCTTGAGTATTTTGCACTGATGCACTGCAGACTGATAAAGGCATTCTGGTAATACCGTGTGCCATTTCTGCTAGAAAATATCAAGACTTTTTGTATTCATTTTTCATTAGCTTACCGCTTAATGAGAGAGCAATGCTTTTCAGTGCTTTTCAGTGGCCAATTCTTTAAAGGATAGTTCACCCAAAAATGAAAATTACCCTGTGATTTACTCACCCTCAAGCCTTTGTAGGAGTATAGGACTTTCTTCTTTCAGATGAATACAATCGGAGTTATATTATAAAATGTCCTGGCTCTTCCAAGCTTTATAATGGCAGAGAATGGTGGTCCAGATTTTGAAGCAAAATAAAGTGTATCCATCCATCCATTATAAAAACTACTCCACACGTCCCCAGTGGGTTAATAAATCCCTTCTGAAGTGAAGCGATACATTTGTGTTAGAAAAATATCCATATTTAAAGCTTTATAAACCGTAATCTCTAGCTTCCGCTAACTGTGGGACACACGTTCACGAGAGAATGTCATCCAGCGGATGACGTAGGTGTAGCGTAAGGTCCGGTGAACAGTGATGAACATGGAAGCAAAATGTTGGAGGATTTCGTTATAAGCCAAGGGGAGACTGGTTTCCTTTGCTGGAAAAAAAAAACTGGGTTCTAACGAAAGTAGCATATTCTCACCAAAGCTTACACCACACCTACAGTCATGGCCAAAAATATCGGCACCCTTGGTAAATATGATCAAAGAAGGCTGTGAAAATTAATCTGCATTGTTAATCCTTTTAAGAATTGTTAATCCCCCTAATTGGGGCAGTCGCGGCCTAATGGATAGAAAGTTGGACTTGTAACCCGAAGGTCGTGGGTTCGAGTCTCAGGTCCTGCAGGGATTGTAGGTGGAGGGAGTGAATAACCAGCACTCTCTCCACCCTCAATACCACGACTGAGGTGAGACCCTTGAGCAAGGCACTGAACCCCCAACCGCTCCCCGGGCGCCGCAACATTGGCTGCCCACTGCTCCGGGTGTATGTTCATTACTGTGTGCATGCACTTGGATGGGTTAAATGCAGAGCACAAATTTTCACCTCATTTTCTATAGGGTTCAGGTCAGAGGACTGGAATGGCCATAGCAGAAGCTTGGTTTTGTGCTCAGTGACCCATTTTTGTGTTGTTTTTGAGGTTTGTGTTTGGATTATTGTACGGTTGGAAGATCCAAACATGGCCCATTATAAGATTTCTAACAGAGTCAGTCACTTATTGATTTTTTTATCTGTTGGTATTTGATAGAATCCATGATGCCATGTGTCTAAACAAGATGTCCAGGACCTCCAGCAGAAATATAGGCCCACAACATCAAAAATACAGCAGTATATTTCATTGTACACATGGGGTACTTTTTATCCCTGTGTTCACCAAACCCATCTTGAGTGTTTGCTGCTAAAAAGCTCATTTTTTAGTTTCATCTGACCATAGAAGCCAGTCCCATTTGAAGTTCCTGTCGTGTCTGATATCTGAATATGCTGGAGTTTTGTTTTTGGATGAGCTAGGAGAATTTTTCTTGAAACCCTCCAAAACAACATGTGGTGATGTAGGTGATGTTTGACAATTTCCCCAATTGACAATTTGACAATTTTCTGACCCCAAGACTCAGCTGTTTTCTTCAATTCTCCAGCTGTGGTCCTTGGAGAGTCTTTAGCCACTCAAACTCTCCTTCTCACCATGCATTAGGACAAAATAGACACACATCCTCTTCCAGGCAGTTTCGTAACATTTTCTGTTGATTGGAAATTCTTAATTATTGCCCTGATGCTGGAAATGGGAATTTTCACTGCTCTAGCTCTTTTCTTAAAGCCACTTCACTAATTTGTGAAGCTCAGTTATCTTTTTGCTGCACATCAGAAATATATTCTTTGTTTTTTCTTATTGTGATGGATGATTAAGGGAATTTGGGCTTTGTTTTCCCTCCTATTTATATTTCTGTGAAACTGGAAGCCATGGCTGGATAATTTCATGTTCATAATCACCCTGGAGTGCTCAAAATTGTGAATATGAATGGGAAAATACTTCACTGATATTTTACTCATAAGAATTTCTAGGGGTGCCAATAATTGTGTCCAACGTGTATTTGAGAAAAACATTTATTTCATAATGATATTTCCCCCCATTTTAAATTCTTATTATCCAATGAAAGGTTAGATTTTTGTGAATTTTTTTAAATAAAAGATCAAAAGGATTAACAATGAAGATTAATTTTCACAGCCTTCTTTGCTCATATTTACCAAGGGTGCCGATATTTTTGGCCATGACTGTATGCCATACGTCATGAATGTGCGTATAAGCAGAAGCTAGAGAATACGGTTTATAAAGTTTTAAATAAGGATATTTTTCTTACACAAACACATCGATTCACTTTAGAAGGCCTTTATTAAACCCCCGGAGCCTTTGTAGATGATTTTTTTAATAAAAATATGAATTGATCAAGTATAATCAATTCGAATATAGCCATCTTTGTAATCTACTATTATGATCATGTGTCCACTGTATGTGAGGAGGCCTGCAGAAGCCCGCAGGAGAGTGTATTGTGCCTAATCAAGGCTATAAACGTGTATGAGGTGGCCTGCAGAAGAGTAATCAAGTTATTCTACAGTTATGATCATATATTTCCTGTGTGTAGGGAGGACTGCGGGAGAGTAAAATGTGTACATCATATGGGGGTAGTAGGACTGTGTATGAAATATACTGAACACGCCTTGAGAAAAAACTATATAAAGAGTGTGCAGACACAGACACAACAGATCCTCTGCAGAGTTTCTCAGCAGTATTGTCTCTGACAATAAAGTCTATTTTCTGGCATCAAAACCTCAAGACTTCGAGAGCGATTTCTCACAGAAGCGGCAAAAGCCACCACACCTTGTGGAGTACTTTTTATAAATGGATAGAAAATAAATGGATGCTCCAAAATCTGGACCACCATTCTCTGCCATTATAAAGCTTGGAAGAGCCAGGACATTTTTTAATCTAGCTCCGATTGCATTCATCTGAAAGAAGAAAGTCACATACACCCAGGATGGCTCGAGGGTGAGTAAATCATGAGGCAGTTTTCATTTTTTGGGGAACTATCCCTTTAAACTATTATTTTATTCTTATTTATTTCTTATACTTTATTGTTAAGCTATTTCTCCCTGTCCTAAACAAAATTTGAATCAGGGTTTGGAATTTGAATCAGGGTTATTTTTAGATAACTAAACTTAAAAAATCATATATATATATATATATATATAGCAATCAATAAATTTGTTCATTCATTCATTTATTCATTCATTTATTTGAATATTCCCTGGCATGACAAAAAATGTTTTCAACCAAACATGTAATTTTCAAAATGTTTCAGGGTTTAAGGTTGATGCAAAAATGAACCTCAGCTCTCAAATACCATTGCACCACACTGCATTATTTACAGTCAGTATTGTTGTGCTTTTTTGCCAAGAACAATATTTTTTTCTGTAAAAACAAAACAAAAACAAACGCGTTTTTCCCGTAAGAGTTGAACTGTTGAGTTTGATGAGACCAGTGTGAGCAAATCCTGATTAAAAACCCAAAAAAGCCAATTCTCTTTCAAAACATAATTTGTTCCAGCCCTGTTACAGTGTTTCGGGGTTGAATGTTACAGGGTTGAAGATCGGTGCGAGAACAGTTTATATAGGACGTTTCACAGTGAGTTCTTTGAATCCAGGGTTAGGGTTCATCTCTCATGTAGCCCATGTTGTTTACAATGACTAAACTCCCACTTGGCATATATTAATAGTAACTATGCACCTGTCGCTGTTTCTGTGATGCCAGTGAGATGCTAGTGAATATGCTGGACTTCAGATCCCGTCTGCATTCAGGTCTCCTATCAAATCAAATCAAATGCAGTTGCTTCATATAGTCTTTTGTGTGAACCTGTTCAGTCAGATATTGGAATGAAATGTGGGTGGAATGACCTTTTTTGTCATTGTGTTGTGTAAACAGTGTCATATCAGTGTCTTCATGGAAAACTGTTCATGCTTAATTGTATTTGTGTGTACTTTCGTAAGAGGGAAAATATGGGATGAAAGAGATACAGTGCCGCTGCAGTGATAAGAACAATAAGTGTGCTTTTATGGACGTATTAAACCAACAACATGCAATGAACGTTGCACACAGACTCTGAATGATTTACTGTCAAACTTGGTCTGGAGGTTTGATAGTTTGTTAAATTAAACAGCTTTTTCTGTCTCTCCCTCCCCCTCTGTGTCTTTGTGATTTCTGGTAAGTGACATGGCTGGCCTTTGGCATAACGCCTGGCATGATCACATGATATGGATGTCACGCCAGTACGTGTGTGTGAGAGAGAGAGTCTGTGAATAATTCCACATGAATGACTGTGTGTATATTGTATAATTCCAGCAGGGCAGAGCTCACTGGGACTGTAAACACTTCAAAGCTCAGATGATTTTCCACTTTAGCCGTCCTGTGTCGTGTTGTTCAGGACTATTTAAGCTGCTTTTATCAGTTCTAATAGCTGCCTGGGTCTTGCTCGAAGTTATCTTGCCAAGTATGCATTTCTATGTTTGATATACATGTAAAAACATGCACACGTTATGCAGGTAGAGCTGCCAGTTGCCTCAACAAGCATGCAAATTATTGTTCTCGTTAATTTGTTTACATATGATTTCTTTCATCATAGTTGATGTGAATGAGTCTCACAATGTAATAAAAAAGTTACCTTTTTATTAGTCTTTAAGCAAATTACCTGGAGCTGTCAAAGTTAATTTGGTGCAAGTAATTATGGGAAAAATAGCGTGTTAAAGGCATTTAACACATCACCCTGCCCAGACCTGTACGTCATCGTACATTGATGAACATGATGCAGGATGATGACTGATGCATGATGAAGCCTATTAGAATGCAACCTAAAATTCAAGATATAAGAGTGTGATGTTTTTTTTTTGCCCTCATATTTGTATCATATGTGAGAGTTTAGCAATATCACACCAGCATGAGTGCTGTTTTTCCCAAATATCTGCATAACTGCAAATGTGATATTGATTTTATTCAACAGTACAGTAAACAAAACGTTTATATTGTGTTTCGCAAATGAAAAAAGTTCCAATCAAAGCAACAGCACACACATCAGTGATTCGTTACTGAATGAATCTACGGTTTTGAACAAATCAATTGAGTCAATGCGTCAATCACTTATTCATAAAGACAGTAGCTGTCTCTCATTTCGGAGGCTGCGTCCTCCGGGGGTCACATTTGAAGGCTGAATACATCATCGGTGCAGTCTCATTTAAGAAAAGTAACCATTAAATTACAGAAATTACATTTTGTCTTAAATAAGACATCCTTGATGATGTATGCAGCCTACAGAGGACGCAGCCTCCGAAATGAGACACAAGCAGTAGGGCTGAGTATCATTTATTCTAGGTTGTTAAAGACTTCAAGAAATTGAAAATCTTTATCCACTTTCATAAGTGGGTGTTTTATTTTCTTTCACCATATGTTATTAAATTCTGTGTTGTATGTATAATTATTTGAATGCATAAAAACTATTTAGTTTATTCAAATTTATTCTTAAAATAGCCTTATGAAATGTTTTATTTTTCCTCAGAAATTCTGTGTTCTGTATCTTTTTTTCAAATGAAGGCATAAAATATTAATTTCATTTATCTTTTAAATTATTGAAAATCAAACTTTATTTTGGCAAACAAAATTTTACTATTAAAATTAAAACATGGAAGAAATGTTGTGTGATCATTACTTTAAAAATAAAGTTTTAATTTTAATAGTTGCCTAGTAGTAGCAGTATGTACACTCTGCTGAACAATAGTAATATATTTCTGCCGCAGTGTCTTCCAAGTTAAACCGAGCTTTTATTTTGACGGGTTGCCATGAATACCTTTACAGTTCTGTGTATATATGATATGATGCTAGTTTTACTCAAATCAAATGGTAAAATGCTCATGGAGTGACTCTCAGAGCAGTTCTGGAGATGTTGTTCATGTGTTTATGTCCTCATTTAGTGAGACGGCAGACGCTGAAATCACCGCGAGCGTCACGCGCGCTTCAGTCTGTGTGATAAACAAAACCGCACAATATAGAGAGCAGACTGCTCCATACGCTTTCAAATCGCTCTCGCGGATGTCAAACACTGATCAATCTGTGCAGCGCCGCTTCTAGTCGAACATACCTAGTGCTGCAGGCTTATTGCCTTACTGACGTTGATGAGATTAACCTCTTAGCTATCGAAATTTGGTACCAAACGACAAGACGTTTTTCAATACTCGGTGGTATCGAGGCAATTCAGTCGGTGCCTAAAAAGTATTGAACTGGATACCCAGCCCTAACAAGCAGTCAATACTTCATTTGTGAATGAATCAGCCATTTGAATGAATTGGTTACGTGAATGATTCAATGACTCACTCATTAAAACTAGCCGCCACATACTGGCACCTTTAGTTTCATATTTATTGTATCATTTCATTTAAAAAGGACATATTTCAATATTCACAATTTTTTTTCAAAATCCCTTAATGCTCATTTAAAACCATTCATCACATAGTATTATTTACGCAGTTCTGATTGCAGTGTAAATGCATTTATGCCACCTCTGTCAACAGTCTGAGTAAATACATTTAGATGCAGTTTCTGAACACAATGTTATGGCCACGTTGTAGCCTTAAAAGTTTGTGTGTAATATATTTTATGTTGAATCAAAATATTTCTTTCTGAAGCTACATTTTTTTTGTAATCTATTCAATGCTTTTTTCATTTAACACAATAATGACTTTTTAAAATATTTTAGGGCTAATTTTTCAGCCCAAACTGACGTGCAATTAATTCGATTAATTAATTTTCCCATCATGTAATTCATTAGATTTAATAATTCTAATCACTTGACAGCCCTGAAATTAACATACAGTATTAGTGCTTGAAGTGATCAAACACTAATATTAAGTTTTAACACTTTGAATAATTTCTCAGATCTTGTGTGTTGTTAAGGAGAGTATGCTGCTACTTTTGTGATAAGGCACACCATTTGCACCATCAAACAGGTGGAAAAATCCCACAGATGCACACAGAAGGACAAACTCGAGCCATATCTCTTTTTACGCCAGGCAGCAGGAAAACAGTTTTGCACAGGCAAATGCCACGGATAATTTCTTCCAATCAATAGTCCTAAATCTCTTCACAAGAATCAAAAGTGTAATGCTTCTGTTTTTACATTTTCTGTGTTATTATCAAGTGTTCTTGGTCTTTGACGCCACATTCCTGTTCTCATGTGCACACCTGTGGCATATGAGCTCTCATGTGCTGTGATCCAGATCTTTGGTTGAGCTCCAGCAGAATGTCTGGAAAAATCTCAGGGAACAGCCTGTTTTATCTTCATCTACACTGCTCCCATGATCCAGCGCAAACCCACTGTGTCGTTCCTTAACTCAGCGCTTGTTAATATTTTCTGTGAACTGATAATGATCAATAACAAGGGTTACATGATGGGAATTTCTAAGAACTTGCACACATATCTCAGTTCACTGTCACAATCTGTGAGAGCTGGATTTGCTTAATTATTACATATGGTCGACTGCAGTGTGAATGTGCAGCTTCAGACTCACTCCTCAGTCCAGATGAAATGCTGAAGATTGTGCTCGGCTGATTTTGTAGATGGTTAACCCATATTTCACTTGCTCAACTTGTAGTTTTAAGCGTCTTTAGTGTTTCTGTGTGAGGTTTAGCTGCAGTGCTGTCTGTTTGCTTGTTTCTAATCAAAGCAGATCATATTCTCTTGCCTTGAAGGCACGTTGCTTTTATTATAATTTAATTTTCAATATAGTGCAATTGATGAGAAATTGAAGGCTGCTCCAGATGCAAATTATTAACTGTGTGAGAAGACTGTACTGAAGAAGACTCAATTTAAACCATTTAACATGGTGGTCGCTAACTTGTCGGTTGTGAAAATAACTGAAAAATAAGCACAAAAATAATTACATTTTCCAGTCTTTGTACTGGATTTTTTGTACTTATTTTTCTGTTATTTTCGGGTGCTACTGGGACAGTGAAAAAGAAAAATCCATCATGCTTGAGTCAGTAAACAGGACTTTAACAGAGGCCAGAGATGCTGAAGACGGGCGCAAAGAGGAGAGAATACAGTAGCAGGCAGATGAAGCAAGCTCACTGTTCACAGTTCGCGAAATATCGGAAGAAATTATAAATATTGAATTGGGGGTGAGGGGTTATATGAATGTATTTCTGAGGGAAACTAACTGTCTTCAGAAAAGTTTTGATGGCAACGGCATTTTCTTTTCCTCTTACCTCCATATAAAGCAGTAAGCAGTAGTGTTGCATTGTTTACAGCGGTAACCAAGGAAATGCTATTTCACTGCTGTTCCATAAGCACCACCTGCTGTCAGAGAGTGAATTTGCATTCTCATTCAGCCGGTCTGCTGTTTTTGTTTCATGCATGTGTTATATAGCATAATTTTACAAAGATGTTGTCAGACCATTCTGTTTTTGTTTTAAATCATGAAATTATACAATCTGATTCAAATTAAAAACAACTGCTCATGCAACATGTACAGTAGGGGAAAAAATTATTTGACCCCCTACTGATTTTGTACATTTGCCCACTGACAAAGAAATGATCAGTCTATAATTTTAATGGTAGGTTTATTTGAACAGTGAGGTACAGAATAACAACAAAAAAATCCAGAAAAACGCATTTCAAAAAAGTTATAAATTGATTTGCATTTTAATGAGTCAAATAAGTATTTGATCCCCTATCAGTCTGCAAGATTTCTGGCTCCCAGGTGTCTTTTATACAGGTAAGGAGATGAGATTAGGAGCACTCTCTTAAAGGGAGCGCTTCTAATCTCAGTTTGTTACCTGTATAAAGACACCTGTCCACAGAAGCAATCAATCAATCAGATTCCAAACTCTCCACCATTGCCAAGACCAAAGAGCAGTCCAAGGATGTCAGTGACAAGATTGTAGACTTACACAAGGCTGGAATGGGCTACAAGACTATCGCCAAGCAGCTTAGTGAGAAGGTGACAACAGTTGGTGCGACTATTCGCAAATGGAAGAAACATAAAACAACTGTCAATCTCCCTCAGTCTGGGGCTCCATGCAAGATCTCACCTCGTGGAGATTCAGTGATCATAAGAACAGTGAAGAATCAGCCCAGAACTACACGGGAGGATCTTGTCAATGATCTCAAGGCAGCTGGGACCATAGTCACCAAGAAAACAATTGGTAACGCACTACGCC
>JAFVLL020032105.1:67909-94192 GCA_021397915.2 Tor tambroides | reverse complement strand
CACATAATTGTTTAGTAAATATTCAAGCCTATAAGACTGATTACTCAAAAGTCTTATTCAGGACTATTTAGTGTGGGTTTTATGGCCTTATTTCAGCTACATTTTTTTTCCCAAAACTTACTAACCACGCATAATATTTTTTTTTCTACAAAATGCAAACATGTACATCCATCTTGGTCACATATTATTGTAGCACAGTTTGTGCTGAATACAAAAAAAATACATGTTGGTCAATAGTATGTTATAAGTAGCTGAAATAAGCACAAATATCAGGGCATGTCAAAACATCTCAAGGGCCCCAAAATCACCTCAGACCCCAGAGGGTCCATTTAATTAATTAAATCACAGCCTTTGCGATTTGATAATCACACTAAGTCATTTCATGATTTTAGTTTTATTTTGATGAATCGTGCCCTAGTTTCACATGTGTCTCCTCCTGACCTTAAACTGCTTGTTGATCATTCAAGGAAACATAACTGAGAACTAAAATTCTGAGCAATAGCATGTCGTAATATTTTATTAGGAAACAGTATCGCGGCTCAAAATAAGGGCCTTTTGATGCAGTTACCTCCATCCATGAAATTTAACAGGGTGACACATAAGGGCTCATATGTCATACGCCGGTGGCATTAGAGGACATGCCATCATGATATTTCTGTGTCCATGATCACCCCATCTCACCCCAGTGCCGGTCTCTCTATATTAAGAAACGCTGGACGCTGAACACGACCGCAGATCTCCAATCACTGTGAGATTATATTCCTAGCATCACCAAGGTCATGGGTTCGATTCCCAGGTGATGCATGAACTGAGGAAAAAGTTCACTGCCAGATGCAATCAAATGTGCATTACGTATTGGTCGCAGTGAACGCCGTCTGCTGGAGTTTGAAGGACTGCTGAGATCGTGTTTTTGCTCTAGTTTTGGGCTCTGTGCGTTCCTCAGACGTGCAGCTCCGATTGGCAGGCCTGTTGCCAGGGAGCGCTGCGTCTCAACATGGACTGAATGTGTTGTGTCTGTGCACTTAGACATGCTCGACTTTAGAACGACTGCAGTGCTTGAATATTTATAAAGCAGATCGTTCATATGAAGAGGGTCAGCGAGTGCGAGCAGGTATACATATATACGTGTGTTTCTGACTCGTGCTCTGCAGGTCTTTAACGCTTTACCAAGGACAGAATGTCCCAGACTGCTCTTTTATTCTGACAGAACTCCTTTTCCTCTGAGTCTGAGGAGTTTTATGTCTGCAGCAGTGCATCATGGCCCAGTTCTGACACGCAGACGGATGCGTGCTGATAAATCAATGCTTCAGCTGAGAATCGCCGCAGGTTTATGGAGTTCACGTCTGTACGTTCCTTATCAAAGATGTGCAAAGTCTATATTTAGTGTTTGCATGTGTACGCGTGCGGGCCTGACTCGACACTATTCCTGCGCGTACATGCGTGTGTGGCACTGCATTGCAGCGCTGTGCATTAGCTGGCAGCGTGATGTGAACGCCCATCCTCACATGCTGCAGTGTGACAGCAGTGCTTCATGGCTCACGTGGGCATGTGACGCTGTCTATCATATCACAACTTCTGATGTAGAGCTTCATCACAATCAAAGGATACAGGGAAATCAGGCTTTAGAGCTACATTTTTAGTGTAGCTCAGTTCTACACACAGAGATGAGCTACTTGGAAATTAGTGGTAGGACAATATTTGGCAATGTAGAATTAATTTCTGTATTTTTAATGCATATATTGTGTAAAATAAATTTAAATTCAAAACAAACTGTAATGTGCACTACCGGTCAAACATGTGGAATAATTAACATTAATGTTTTATCCCTGTTAAAATTTAGTGGTCACCGTCGCTGTGTTTATTTGATTTTAAGTACATTAAAACACTGAAAACCGCTATTTTCTATGTGAATATCTTGTAAAATGAAATTTATTGCCTTGTTCAAAGCTGAATTTTTAGCATCAAACTCCAGTCTTCAGTGTCACATGATCTGTCAGAAGTCATTCTAATATGCTGATTTGCTGCTCAAGAAACATTTCTGATTATTATCAGTGTTGAAAACAGTTGTGCTGCCCAATATTTTTGTGCAAACTGCAATACACTACCACTCAGACTATAGAAATGAATACTTTTATATAGTGTTAGCAAAGACATTTGTAATGTTACAAAAGATTTCTGTTTCAAATAAATGCTGTTCTTTTGAACTTTCTATTCATCAAAGAATCCTGAAAATAAAATGTATCACGGTTTTCACAAAATTATTCAGCAGCAAAAACTGTTTTCAACACTGATTTTAATAAGAACCGTTATTAGTAATTAAGCATTAATAATAATTGATGATAACTGAGCAGAAAATCGTCATATTAGAATGATTTCTGAAGGATCGTGTGACACTGAAGACTGGAGTAATGATGCTGAAAATTTAGCTTTGCATCACAGAAATAAATTACATTTTACAATATATTCATATAGAAAAAAGCTATTTTAAACTGTAATAATTTCACTGTATTTTGGATCAAAAAATGCAGTCTTAGTGAGCAGAAGAGACTTAATTATTATATAAAAACTATTCCAAATAATATTCTTAATGATTCCAAATTTGTGACCTCAGTTCAACTTTTTACACAAATTGTAATGCAGATTAATAATTTTAATAAAAGCATTTGAAAGCTGTTTGAAACACCCAATAGTGATAGTGACCCATCAAGGACCAATAGAAAATCCCAGCAGTCTGTGTTCTTTAGGTCACTTTGGATAAACTGCATCTGCTAAATGGTGTTTCAGGATTTTTCCGTTTGCTTTTGTAGTGTAGCTCGCATCTGTGGAAACCAATGCAAATGTTTAAAGCAAAACTGACTTGTGTTTTCTATGTCGTCCTCTGGCGAGAAGCGCCTGCATTTTTTCTGTTTCGATTTGCATTCTCTGGCATGAAGTGCCGTCTTTGACTGCATCTGGTCACGTAGTATCAATCCAACACTGGATGGATGTTTAGAGATCTCACGAAAGCATGTGCAACTCATATTTCACTGCAAAATCGAAAGGATGAAAATAAGAAACTTTTTTTCATGACATTTTTCATAAATTATAATAATAGCTTTTTATAAATTGTAAAGCAGTTGCCATGAAAACAGTGTTGAAATGCAAAAATGTTGATATCTCCTTAAACTCGGAGCAGAAATATTAAACACATTCAGACTACAGACACACAGCTTGTCATTGTTGGATGTCCTTGCGTTTTTATGTTTGTCTTGAGTTCATGTGTCTGTCAGACTGGATTGATAACTTCATCTGCGGCTCAGACCGAGAGATTTTTCTCCTTTCACTAAAGCAGACAGCAGTTTTCAGTGTCTGTGCCAAAGACAAATACCTGCAGAACAAAACCACCACCGGCTTTAACAGTGAAAATATCTTCCGATAAATGGATGTAAGACACAAAACTGCACACAATATTAAGACTGAATGTGTTTCAGAATGTGTTACAGTTAAACAAGACAAAGAAACTGACTTTGCTTTGCACTATGAAAGCTGAATGTAAATATAGGTAAGCATTTTTAAATACTTTTAATTTTTGTATTTTCTGTTTTTAAGTTAATTTGTTCAGTATTTTAAGGACCAATTCTCACTAATAACTAACTATTTACTATGACTTCTGCCTTAATAAGCTCCTAATTTGTTGCTAATTAATAATTAGTAAGGTAGTTGTTAAGTTTAGGTATGGGGTAAGGATCTAGAATATGGTCATGCAGAATAAGGCATTGATATGTGCTTTATAAGTACTAATAATCAGCTAAATTGCTAGAAATATGCATGCTAATAAGCAACTAGTTAATAGTGAGAATTGTTGCTTTAGAAACTAGCTGAAATAAAGTAAGATTTTTTATATTTAAGTTTTTTATATTTTATTTCAGTTAACATTTTTTCATTTGAAGTAACAACATTTTTTTATGGTTTTAGTTATTTAACTATAGTTGATGGAACACAGTTCTATCAGTAGGATGCAGATCCTAGTTATTGCATCAGTTTGGCTGATTCATATGCATATTGTGATGCTCTTATAGTGACAACGCAAGCTCACCCAACAAACAGCATAAGAATCATCCATGTGGACTTTCCAGGACACTGTGATTTGCCTACAGTGAAATCAGTTCTGTCTGTGTCGTGCTGCAGTTGATTTTCTTTGCTGCTTCTGTCCTCAAATGACTTTGCTGTGTCTCACCCCTCCCTCACCCGTCTCTCTCTCTATGTGTAACTGTAGCTGGTCTCTGTGTGTGACGTTATAGACGCAGCATTGATTGCTTTTATCACACATACACTGATGCAGCTGCACTTGTTGAGTTCCGATGAGAGATGGACACTCATGAAAGCTTTGTCTCCTGAAACTCAGTGAGCAACTGATGGACAGACAGACAGACAGACAGACAGAGATGCGTTTCACTTGTTGTTCCTGGAAATGAGCTGCGGTGTTTCCCAAGAGTGGAAGTTCTGTCTGTGTCACACTGGCTCATCTTTGGGGCTTTGAGTGAGTGAGTGAGTGAGTGTCTGTGTGTCTGCGTCTGCGTCTGCGTCTGCGTGTGCGTGTGCGTGCATGTTTACAGGTTTATATGGTTTATGAGGACACAAATGTGTATAATGACATGGGTACTACCATGTAAACATGGTTTATGAGGTTTACACTTCCTGTGTCCTATAAAACAAGCGGAACATTGTTTTTTGAAATTCGAAATATGCTAGTAGTTTTGTGTGAGGGGTAGGTTTAGGTGTAAGGTTAGGGAATAGAAAATAGGGAATAGAAGGGGAAAGGGGATAGAAAATATAGGTTGAACAGTAGAAAAACCCTGTTAGCCACATATACAAGTGTAAGTCTGTGTGTGTGTGTGTGTGTGTGTGTCTGTGTCTGATCAACAGTCTGAGCTCAAATGTGTTTATCAGCTGTTGTTGAGTGTGATTCAGAGCTTCTTTACTGCTGTTTCATTGATTAGGGTTTTCATCGGCTGATTAAATTAAATGATGTTAAATTAAATGAAAATTAGAATCAGACTAGTTGTTTTTTTGATTTTGTTTTTTAAAAAGGTTTTTTGCCTTTATTTTATTTCAGCTAACATTTATTTCAAGTCATGAATAAGTAGGCCCTATGTTTTTTTGTTTTTTTTCTTTGGTGGTTTAGTTAACCCTGGTCATAATGGCTGTATCAGATGTATTCATGTGTGCATGTCATCTTCTGTCTGCATGTGCCATTTTCTCTGAACGTGGCTGTTTCTCACTCTTGTTGTGTCTCGTCTCTCTCCAGATGACCCTCTCACTGGCTCTGTCGACGGTGTGAACGCGGGCCGCCATGTCCCAGATGCTCCACATGGAGATCCCTAACTTTGGTAGCATGGTGCTGGGCTCCCTGAATGAGCAGCGGCTGCAGGGCCAGTACTGCGACGTCTCCATCCTGGTGAAGGGCCAGGCGTTCAAGGCCCACCGCGCCGTGCTGGCCGCCAGCAGCTTGTACTTCCGTGACCTGTTCAGCGGCAGCAGCAAAGCGCAGTTCGAGCTGCCGTCCTCCGTCACGCCGGCCTGTTTCCAGCAGATCCTCAGCTTCTGCTACACGGGGAAGCTGACCATGGCCGCCAGCGAGCAGCTGGTCGTGATGTACACGGCCGGATACCTGCAGATCCAGCACATCGTGGAGCGCGGCATGGACCTGATGTTCAAAGCCAACTCGCCGCACTGTGACTCGGCCACGGCCGCCATGGACGAGCCCAACTCGGGCCCGCAGAGTCCCAGCACCCACCCGCTGGTGCCAGCCGGTTGGTCACCCTCGCTGCCATTGCAGGCCCGCAGGATCAAGCTGGAGGAGCCGCTGGCCAAACGAGCTAGCGACGGGACACGTTCTGCACGGGCCGCGCCCCTGTTCTCGGTGGGAGCGTTTCCACCTGGGGCTCCGGCATATCTGGGAGAGCGTTCCAGTCCGGGAGCCTCCAGCCTCCCGACAACTGACAGCCCCACGTCTTACCAGAACGAAGACGAGGAGTTTGAGGAAGAGCCATTCGATGCAGACGAGACTTACAGCCAGCTGTGCGGCCGCTCAGCCAACCCTTACGGAAGTAGGCAGCTTCTTCTTCTGTCCAAATCTCATCTGCTGTTGATTGTGTGTCATTTCTGATGATTTGAATGATAGGCAAATATTATACGAGGCTACTTTGGTTTAGAGATGGATTGCTCAGCATGTGGCAGATGGTTTGAAAAGTGACAATGTGCCAGTTAAAAACTGGCTGACAGGAGAGGAATTTTAATGTTTCATGAATTCTGTCTTTTGATTAACCTGCGTCGTTCTCATTCAGAGTGGAAGTGTTTTAATTACAGTACTGTATATGATCTTAATACAGTGCACACAGTCTGATAATATTTTGGGGGAATACTTTTTCTGATATCTGCTTTGGAGAAGAATTTATTTTAGAATAATTTATTTTACTTTAGTCAGTTTTATTTAAATGTTTTTTTTTATTTATTTATTTTTTTCTATGTACTGTTCAAAAGTTTGGGGTTGTTTTTATATATATATGTATGTGTGTGTGTGTGTGTGTATATATGTATATGTATATGTGTATATATATATATATATATATACATACACACACACACACACACACACACATATATATATATATATATATATATATACATATACGTGTGTGTGTGTGTGTGCATGTGTATATATAATTTTTTTTTTGATAGAAATTAATACTTTTATTCATCAAGGATGCACTAAAATGAGCAGCAAATCACCATATTAGAATGATTTCTGAAGAAACCTGTGACTAGGGAAATGATGCTGAAAATTCAGCTTTGATCACAGCAATCAGTTACATTTTATATTCACATAGAAAAGAGTTATTTAAGTTATAATACTGCACTGTTTTTACTGTATTTTTGATCAGCTAAATACTGCCTTGGTGAACAGAAGAAACTTCTTTCACAAACATTGATCCTACCGACCCCAAACTTTTGAATGGTAGTAAATGTAATGAGTAACCGTGTGCACGCAACACAACGCTGGACTTTTAGTAAAGGAATAATGAATACATTACACTGGTATCATATCAAATCATTCACTAGTAAACCAGAGGCTGCTTCTGTTGCTGTTAAATGGGTTACAAGCTCATTACTTTGGGTCAGCATGTGAAGTTGTCTAGACAATTTTAAGTAGAGGAGAGTAAATAAGATGAGCCAGAGCCAAAAGTAAAACTAATACACCTAATTATATTTCAGGATGTCTTTTGCAGTGGGTTGTAGGGGCCGGTTTAGGTCCAGGACTGGGTTTTAGTCACATTTCATCACTAAGCTTATGAGCAATTAATTACAACTGTCAGAATTGCTAGTGAGCTGTTAAAAAAAAAAAAAAAAATGCTGTTGTGAGACACAAAATAGGCAGCAAGAAACACGCATGAGCAGAAGTGTGAACATTGGGCGGGTCATGATGTCTGTGATATCAGAGACGTGCTAAAGATAACCTGATGTATTATTACAGTGTGGCTTTCTCCAGAACACACTCAGTCAAAAACTTGTAGTGAAATGTAATATTTCTATAGTTGGATGGTAATTCTCAGGACATAGTGCTAGTAAATCACACATCATAATTAAAATTTATTAATAACCCATTTTATGTAAAAAATTTACCAACACTGTTAGATTTAAAATGTTACAGGATTAAAGATCAGGGCAAAAATTAATAATAACGGCCCTAATTAGCAAATGTTACTCTAAAGACAGTTTTCACATACTTTGTATGGAACCTTTTTTCCACCATGGGATAAAAACAAACATTTTTCTCTCACAATTCTGACTTTTTTGGTCTCGCAATTCTTTTTTTTTTTTTAACAGAATTGCATGATATAAACTCACAATTCTGAGAAAAAAGTAAAAGTTGTGAGATATAAAGTCCCGATTAAAAACAGATTTGTGATTTTCTCAAAATGACCCAATTCTTACTTTGTTTTTCTCTGAATTCTGAGTTGACGTCTCATAATTCTGAACTGTGATTTGAGGAAAAAAGACTGAATTGCTTCCACGACTTCATGCCAAGATCTGTCATTTTCAGTAAAAAAAAATTTCCCATAGCTATGTTGAAATATTAAGCTCTAGGCCAATATAAATGTGTTAAAAAAAAAAAAAAAAAAAGTCAAGAAAAAAAATTAAGAGGGCACTCACTCAAATGTGAAATTATGAAATACCACAGCATTAATTCAGGGTTTTTTCTAGTAAGTGCAGGGCATTTTTGAGGCAAAAGAACATTTTAATATCAGTAAAAGCTTAATTTAGGTATAATTCTTTGAGTAACACATGCAAATTGGCTGCATCTGTCTAATGATATTCCAATGGAAAAACACCAACTTTCTGTTGTAACAGTTGATATGCTAATGTAAGTTGAGTTTGCTGTTTATTTCATCAGTAGTAAGTCATGAAGACACACTTGAGAAAGTGCCTGAGGTTAATGAGTCAGAGTTTGAAAAAAGTGCAGCTGAAAGGTCAAATTCAGAGTGAAATGCTGTTGGATTTGAGCATTCCTCCATGTTGAGTAACACGCTGATCTTTTGTCTGCTGTGTGTTATCAGAGTTCCTGTCTTGATTTGTCCCATATGTTTGGTAACTACACTCTAAAAAAAAATCTGTAAAAATAGGGCACAATATACTGTATAATTTGAAGGAATTTTTCCGTATTTATTTTTTACAGGTGTTTTACTAGTATTTTGAATTTTAATCTTCATTGCATTGTGTTTTAGAGTTAACAGAAATGTCCGTAAAATCAATGGATAATGTCATGTGTAATGAGCTGCCAGTACTTTTTCTGTTATTTTACGGATTTGTTTTTTTTACAGTGTATACAGATCTATCCTGACTGTCTCTCTGCAGTGACACTCACTGTAGCTCTCGTCCGGCGCTCGGGTGTCACAGATAGTGAAATGCATTCAGTCTGTAATCAGTCACCGCTTTAGAGGGTCACATTGTTGGTTATTTGAGAGCTCACACATCTTTTGTGTGTGTGTGACTGAAGGACAAATGGGAAGCAGATATTTTCTATTAGTTGTGCCAGTGCAGAGCTTTATTGAGTTGAGGCAATTTGATGCGTCAAATAAGTGAAGAGCAGGCGCTTCCTCTGAATAGAGTCACTATAAAAATGTCCACCTAATTCTACTTAACTTACGTTTTAAGTAGCAAATTGGCTGTACAAGTATGGCTGGGCGATATATCTCATGCGATATGCGTGTGCACCTCGTCAGTAAAGCCGGTTCCTTGATTAGCGGTAAATCTCCATCACCTGTTTTCAAATGGAGCGGCATTTAATACACGGAGCCGTAGATCACTGAGAAGCTACGCAATATCGCTTTCATTATCGCAGATGAATCGCCTTCGGTAATGAACGCGATATTGCGTAGCTTGTCAGTGAACTACGACTCCGCATGAGATATATCGCCCAGCCCTATGTACAAGTAATTCAACTCATTTTTTGAGATCTTGTAAATTTAAAATTCCATAAACTTAAGACACTACAGTTAACACTGGATAAACCCAGGTTGAAAATTGTTTTTATGACATTTTTTTTAAATCACAGTATAAATCAGAAAATACTAACTATAGACAGAAAACAAATATATATGCACATTGTTTTAGGAACAAAATGTTGTATAAATAAGTGTGACTGATATATGAACAAACCCATCAGTAAAAGCCTTCAAAATACAGATATGAATAAAACTGTAAGTTTTGGAGTATGTAAATGCTGCTGAAGTGGAGATACAAACTCATTTTGGAAAAAAAAAGACCTGAAATCTAGAGGTGCAAATAGATGAAGTGCAGTAATAAAGTCAAGTGAATTATGTACAGACCCCTCAGTAAAACTCTTCAAAATATAGATAGGAATAAAACTCTCGGTATGTAAGAGCTGCTGAAGTGGAGAAACCAACTCATTTTGAGAAAATCTACAGACGCCAATAGATGAAGTTGCAATAATACAAGCAATTGAATGATATATTAACAAATCTCTCAGTAAAACTCTTCTAGATATGAATATAGATATGAATAAAACTCTAAGTTTTGGTGTAAGTGCTGCTAAAGTGGAGAAACAAACTTTTGAATTGATATGGATATTGGAAATGAACTCTACAGACACATGTAGATAAAGTGCAATAAAATAAACACTTAAATGTGTATTTCAGATGTTTTCTTGAAAGTTACAATAGTGTGAAACAACACTTTATGAAAAGCCAAATAGCCAAAAATCTCAAAATAGACAGATGCATGAAAAAAATTTTGCCTGTAGTGTCTCGCCTTAAAAATTAAGTTGAAATTGGTTAAATGATTTTGATGAAAGTAAATAGATTATATTGAGTGTATGCATAATTTTTTACTATGTGCAGAACTTATAAGCATCTGTTTAGATGGACTAAAACAGTGCTGAGTTCTCAAACTTATTGATTTCTCAGCATGATTTGCCGTATCGGAGGTTCTGAAGGTTGTCGTGACTCTGTCTCTTCCAGTGGCAGAGAAGCCGGAGATGGCGGTCATGCCGGTGTCGCTGGAGAACCGCTCGTGTGTGCTGATCCGCAGGGATCTGGTGGCTCTGCCCGCTAGTCTCATCAGTCAGATCGGCTACCGATGCCATCCCAAACTCTACACCGAGGGAGACCCCGGAGAGAAACTGGAACTGGTGGCAGGTTGGTGAAATCACTCAATCAACCCTGTGAAAGTTAACAAAAATGAGACTTCATCATGAAGACACTGAAGTTCATTGTACAGCATTATCCAATGTAGAAGATCATAATGAATGATTTTGCCCCTTGTTGCTTGTAAAGTCCTTGCAATGCAAGTCTAACAGGCAGAAATGTTAAAAATGTTCATTCAAAACCATCGCTGAAAGTATAACTCCTGATAGAAAACAAATTGGTTTATAGGATTTACTTTGAAACATTTTCTGAGTGAAAACTATTTCAAAGTAAATTATGGTAAATTTCACAAATAATTACAAAGAAACAGCAAGTAACACATTGAATTAAATGTGAATTTTGAACTAGAAAGACTGAAGTAGTATTTTCTTATAAAATTAAAAATACTTGAATAATCTTTGTTTTATTGACAACTTCAAAATTGTTTTTTACAATGTACTAACCTGAAGCAGATCATCATCCACCTTGAAAACTATAGTCTGACTGCTTAAAGAAAGATTGACACACTTTACCGCTCCAGCAGAATAAGTGTATCTACAAAAAGTCACATTTTCTTGAGGTTATACCATTTTACAACCAAAATGAACCTTGCTATTTCATAAAAACTTCAGATTACCTTGCATTATTTTTCAGAGACTTGCAGACTGTCAGACTATTGGGCAGAAAACATCCAAAAAAATGATTTTAAATTGCAATTTCAATCCATATCTTTAAAGCGTTTTATCTCTTACATACACCAAATGTTGCAGTTTTATTCCTATCTATACTCTGAAGGTTTGTTCATAAATCATTCACACTGATTTATACAACATTTTACTCCTAAAACATGGTGAAAATGTATTTGTTTTTTGTCTGTTGACAGTATTTTCTGATTTATGGAGTGATAAAAAGAGAAATCCAAAATCCCCCCTGGAAACACTTTTAACTCTAATACAGGACAACAAAATCAAACAAGAACTATTAATATGGCTTTATATAATGTTCAGATTTATGTGCTGGAAATGTGTGCTAATTAATGCATATCGTGTCACAGATGTTGTTCATGCACTGGAGCTGATTACTGTCACATTTCCCTGTGTTGTTCAGGCACAGGTGTGTTCATGACCAGAGGTCAGCTGATGAACTGTCATCTGTGTGCTGGTGTCAAACACAAGGTGCTGCTGCGCAGGCTCCTCGCCACCTTCTTTGACAGGTGTGTGATGTCACATCAAATCACGGCTGTCTGCAGGGGTGTAGCGGTACATGGACTCGTACATCTCATTCGCTTTGACATGCATGTGTACTGAACGAATGCAGCGTTTTAACCACTGCACATGGATGGGATGATACGGGCTATATCACTATACTTTGATGTTGTGAACGCCTCTAAAAATAATGAAAGACTTACTGCTGTTAGGAAACCACATGATCCAAGTTGTAATCGTAAGCTTACAGTTTAAAGTGGTTTGTTCTCCTGTCGGATGCATGTGCTCTGACAGTAAATGAGTCTCTGAAAGCCGCTTTAAGGCAAGCCTCCAAGGTTAGCAAAAAAGTGTAAGGGAAGGAGACCAGAGGCTGGTGTTTGAATGGATGTCACTACGCTCAATAAACTGCTTTTGTGGAAAAACAGCTTATCATTTAATGAATCGACAGCCTAATGTTTGGACTGAGCTATTTTTAGAGTTTACTCTGGGGGGGAAAAAAAAAAAATGCTTTTATAATAGATGTCACAGACTATTTTGTGACAAGATTCAGTTTATAGCATGTTACATTCATTTTTATGCTCTCCGTAAACAGTGATTTACTGTCGCACAACTCTGACAGAAATTCAGAAAATGTTAAAACTCTAATATATGATTGGTTCTCAAGGCACATATGATCTAAGTTGACCGTTACACTTTCTCCAAAGAAAGACCATGGTATCTTCCAATAATAAGACTGTCTCTGGTTAAACTTAACAGATTTTAATGGAGGAGCAGTTTCTCATGCATGAGCTTCAAACGGATGGAGCACAATAGAATGGAAGCTAACTAAAATATGTGACCCTGGAGCACAAAACCAGACTTAAGTCACTGGGGTATATTTGAAGCAATAGCCAAAAATACATTGCATGGGTCAAAATTATTGATTTTTCTTTTACGCCAAAAATCATTAGGATATTAAGTAAAGATCATGTTCCATGAAGATATTTTGTAAATTTTTTTACCATAAATATATCAAAACTTCATTTTTGATTAATAATATGCATTGCTAAGAACTTCATTTGGACAACTTTAAAGGCAATTTTCTCAATATTTTGATTTTGATTTTTTTTTTTTTTTTTTTTTTTTTTTTTTTGCACCCTCAGATTCTAGATTCTCAAACAGTTGTATCTCGGCCAAATATTGTCCGATACATCAATGGAAAGCTTATTTATTCAGCTTCCAGATGATGTATAAATCTCAGTTTTGAAAAATTGACTGGTTTTGTGGTCCAGGGTCACATATGCATTTTGCTAAAATATATTCCATCCAAAACTGGAGGAACTTCAAATCTTTTTCCTCATTTACAGCAGCACCATAAACTGCAGTATGAAGAGTCTGTTGCAGGCTTGCAGCAGTTACAACAGACTTTCTATTCAAAGACACAGACATCGTTTGTTCAGTAAAACAGTTTAATAAAAAAAAGAAAAAAAGCACATTTATGTTGTATTTTTTTCCCTGTGCTGCTCCTAAAACGTACCGAACCATGAAGTGTTCAAAAACGAGTTATGTTCCAAGCCGTCATATTGTGTAGCGTTACACCCCTCCAGTTATGTGCAGTGCGTTTATTAAGATATTGAATGTTTTGGTCTCATGGCTTTGCTTTCCACTGCACCCTCTGCTGGCTGCTTGTTCAACCTGCAGGAACACGTTAGCAAACAGCTGTGGGACGGGGATCCGATCGTCAACCAGCGACCCCAGCAGAAAACCACTGGACAGTCGAGTCCTGAACGCTGTCAAACGTACGTTACGCTCTATATATCATCAGTGATGTTCAAATCTACATTCATTACTCCACCCTGCATCACATCCGCTGAATATAATCCAATACTTGTTTCTTAGTAATATTCCAAAAGTAGTGTCTGTTTTGGTGAAGCATGTCACACTCTTTACTAAATATAATGCATTTCGTAGCATTTTTGCTTTTGACAGCCATTAGTAAGGTGAAGAAGTCTTATATTATCTGTAATCAGCAGAAAAACACCACAAACACATGATTCCTGTCTTCCTCTGAGCTAGATTACAACTATTAGTTCAATTCTCAGCCCATTTTCACATGTTTGACATTACTTGATGCCTAATCCCGATTTCAAGGTCAGAATTATGGAAACTGACAGAAGAAAAGGCAAACATGAGCCAGATGTTTTCTGCTTTTACTGCATCCAAACAGACACAGAAAATCACAGATTTTGTTAAAAAGCTTATTTATTTATAAATTTGTATCTATAAGTTTTTCCACTCCTCTGCAGTTTGTAAGTTAAATGAATACTACTTTTTTGTCATGTCAGAACTTCTGACATTTGTCATTTAAAGTCATTAAAGCTGTTACATATAGTACCAGTCAACAGTTAGATTTTTGATGTTTTTTAAAGAATTCTCTTCTTCTCACCAAGACTGCATTTACTTGATCCAAAGTACAGCAAAAACAGGACAATTTTGAATTTGTTTTTTTTTTTTTTAAATAACTGTTTTCTGTTTTAATATATTTTAAAATGTAATTTATTCCTGTTATTTCAAAGCTGAATTTTTAACATCATTACTGCAGTTACACAATCCTTCAGAAATCATTCTTAATATTCTGATTTGCTGCTCAAAAAACTATTATTATTATTTTGTGGAAAACAGCTGAGTAGTATTTTTTTCAGGGGGTTTTTCTGTCTTTATCATCATTTTTGATCAATTTAAAGCATCCTTGCTAAATAAAAGTTCCCAAAAAATACAAATTATACTGACTCCAAGCTTTTGAATGGTATATTGTATAATGTTACAAAAGCTGTTTTTTCACATAAATGCTGATTGTTGGATTTTTATATTCATTTTTTTTCTTGAACAACAAATCAGCATATTAGAATGATTTCTGAAGGATCATGTAACACTTACATTTTAAAATATATTCAGTTAGAAAGCAGTTATTTTAAATAGTGAAAACATTTCACAATATTACTGCTTTTGTTGTATTTTGGATCAGATAAATGCAGGCTTCAGCAGAAGAGAATTCTTTAAAAAACATTAAAAATCTTACTGTTCAAAAACTTTCGACTAGTAGTGTGTATATATAATTTGAAGAAAAATTCTGTATTATTTTGTGAAAAGGCTGTACATGATGGAAATATTTTATTTATATTTTTTAACTCATGTTTGCAACTCAGCAAAAAACTTCTCAGTATGCAGGGCTGTGTAATCATGCAGTATGTGAATTCATCATTAACTGTTAACTGCACACCATTCATGCAGCTTTAGATTTCTTCTCTTATAATGCACTCTTTTTTTCTAGTTTACTGTCAGAACTTCGCGCCCAGCTTTAAGGAAAGCGAGATGAACGTCATCGCCGCTGACATGTGCACCAACGCGCGGCGCGTGCGGAAGCGCTGGCTTCCCAAGATCCAGTCCATGCTTCCAGATGGGATGGAGGTTTACCAGGGCTCGTCGGTGGCGGCGGGCGTCAGTCTGGGGATCGGTGGCCTCCCGGTGGGCGTTCAGCTGCCCTTTGAGACAGACTTTAAGAACCTGCTTCCCTCGGGCCTGAGCCTCTACGCCGAGCGCAAGGAAGCCGCGAGAACTCATTTACCTCTGGACGGCGACGGCCCCGATCTCCCACGGGACGGAGGAGAGGAGGAGACGCAGGCTGAGGAGGACGAGGAGGAAGAGGTCCAGACTGACAGCGCAGACGGGACGTTGGGGGCGGGGCCTGTCAAACCCGGAGCTGAGGGCGGGGCCACTGTGGCCACACCTCCTGAGAGGCAGCAGCAGGAGGAGGAGTTTGTGGACGGCCTGAGAATAAATGGGCAGTGAGACTGGAGAAAACAGCCTTCAGTTCATATTCACCATGTGAATAAACGCTGAAGGGAGGAATCAAACACACACAGGCATCACTCGTGAAGAACACACAACCTTATTCATGTGCGTTTGACTTTCCTCAAACACTGGATTTGGCAGGATGGTCATCATGTGCTCCAGAGAGCAGAAGTCATGGGTCATGAGAGGAAATCATGCCAGTGGCACAGCGGCTGACCTTCATTGTGAAACATTATATTACGTTTAGAATTATATTACGTTCCTTCTTGAGATCACTCTGCCATAAATACAGCAGTGAATCTCACTAAAACATGACCAGATCACTTTACACACCAAAATCAAGAGGAAAAAAATAAGGTTGAAGCTTTTACAAGAACTTATAACATTTATATCAGTGGCTATGTTTACATGCATCCAAAAAATCAGTTTATAATCAGATTGATACCTAAATCGGATTGATTTATGTCAATCCAAAAGTGGTGCAGACATGAAATATTTGAAAGAGACTATTTTCTTAATTAGATTCAGTAATAGCATGCATATCATGCACAGTTTATATATGTTTTACATCATATGACTTACATCTTAAAAACTGGTCAGTGGATGAGACTGAATATTTACTAAATATTTGCTAAAAATATAAAAATAAAAAAGTTCTTCTGACACAAATAGCAGATTACTTTTTACATATGTCATCCTGTGAATTGGTTTGCAATGTTTAGGGCTCATATAAGCGGAAGAGAATCTGAAACCAGATTGGATTCGTTATGGGTGATGAAAATTAGTGCATGTAAACATAGCTGTGTCATTATTTGTGTGACAGTTAAGCCCCATTATAATATTTATATTAATCTAATGTAATAAAATAAAATATATCAGTACATGCACAAATAAATAAACCATTTGGAATTCATGTGTAGCTATTATATATTCCGTTTTGCTTTAATGTTAATTTTTAGAGTAATGTATTAGAATCATCGATTAATGCAGTGATTTTTTTTTTTTTTGATTTTTTTAATTATTTTTTTTATAATGAGAATTTGAGATCAATTATTTTAATTTGCAACCATAATGGTCCCAAATGTATTTTTGTGCAATCTGGGCATGTTTTTTGTGAGATTCATTTCTATAGAATTGGCTGTATTTAATAGAGCATTTGAAGCTGAAATGATGCATTTCATAGTGACATTTCATGTGTAGTAGATCTGACGGCTTGTTTAGAATAGTTCATGGGTACATGAGTGATCATCCCTTCAGAAGAGCGATGCCTGCGTGTGTTTGACCATACAGACAGATCCTCACGCTCACATGACCAGCCGACACACGGATGGCGTCAGACATTTCGCCGATCTTTCGAAACAAACGCACGCTGATGCTGCTAGAACGAGCGCTCACTTCCACTGCTTGCATGCCAGATCAGATACAAATTCACAGCCTCGATTATAATCTGCATCCCCGAAAAACGAACAAAACTGCTACTGTTTATGTAAGGACTGTTTGTCGGACAACAAGTGATGATTTTTCCTGAATGAAATAGTCAACAGGTCGGGTTTTCATGGTGTGTTGCTGTCTGGAATTGAAGCGGTGGGGTTTTTCTGTACTGTAAACTGTTTGATGAATCTAGCTGGCTTCATTACATTTGCACTTGACGAGTTTAAGGCGATGATGGTAGAGCAGCTGCGTGGTTCGACTGCAGCTGCTGAAGACTGTTTGTGAGCGGCACTAAGAGCGATGTCCGTGTCTCTGAGTGATTCTGTTCACTCCTCATGTAGTTTTTGCTTTATGTGCGAAGCGTGGTCTGTTCCTCATGTTTCTGACACATGCACTAGTCTAGAAGACAATAACAAAACAAACCCTCCCCATGCTTCAGTATCTTAAAGATGACACAAATTGGATTTGTTTACTCAAAAGCAAGTGTTTTGCCCAACATGTACAGTCATTTTTTTTCCCACTATGGGTGATGAACAACACACCCACAAACACCCCGAAATGATCTCTGGCCATATGAAGTTCAAGTGGGGTTGGAATACACTTGATATTTGTGTTTTCTTCATGAGAAATTGCATTTCTTTGATTTTGGGGAGAAATATGAATGTTCTTTTTGAGATTAATGACAAACATGTCATATTATCTCTGAAGCTTTAAGAGCGTTGTGTATTTGTCCTGCATTTAATACTGTAGTTATCAGAATCTCCAGGTATGTTGATTTTTTTTTTTCAGAAATGCATCTTTAGTCGTGATGTTAAGATCTACCGATTTGATGCACAAGAGTTTATTTTGCACTGTCAGTTGTTGTGTTAAAGTGCCTCATCAGTGCCGTTGATTGACAGCTCTCATGATTCTGATCAACACTACTAAGGACATATTTGTGCTTTTCTGTGAGAATCTTGAAGATTTGGTGTCTCTTTCTTGTGGAGAGTTCAAAACTTCATATTCACCTGCTTCTCCTGTTTTATTATTAGTAGCCTGAGCATTTTATTCAAGCTTGAGTCAGTCAGAAAGATGCCTGTCTCATATCTTAATGAGAAGGAATAATGGCCTTGATTTTGTTGAGGTTGAAGAATTTGTGCCTTATTGTGACTACTGATACCATCATAACTCTTCAATTCAGAATGTTTTACGAAATAATGATTGTTTTGGATCATTTTTGAAGGCAATGTGGGAAATTATGCAAAAATGTAATGCAATTGCTTTATCACAGCTGTTGGTTTGTCATGTTAAAAACCGCTCAACACACCTGAAGATTCTGAACAGAACTGACAGATGGCTTGTATGGTATGATTAATGCTGTTCGATTTCATATTTATGTAGTCTGTGACTATTTAGAGCGATAGCAATACGTTTCTAAAGGTAGAAATAGTCGGCTGGCTGCCACTAAAATGTGCTGGAACTAACATATGATCACTAAGGCCAGTCTTACACTAGTATTTTTACGCACGTCTTTTATATACTTAATTATTTACCCAGAAGCCCCTGTATCTGTATGCCAACCTTCCAAGTATCTTGTCTCCATCTGCCAGCTTTATTTTTGAAGCGAAGTGGCTCTGAATTCATTCACTAGAAGATAACGTGGATCCTTTACCAACTTGTAGAGCGCAAAGATGTATGTTGCAGCTGTTCAAATGTATGTAATGTGCTAATTTATAGATTTCTGTTGGTACAGTAGTGTAGAAGCTCCTTCAGTAAGGCTGAGCGTTTACCGAATATCAGCACTAATGCTCAGCTCTGAGGTTTTGCTCGTGCGTGTGAGAATGAGACGAGTGTTTGTGAAGGAACATCTGTGATGTTCAATGCTGTGCATGATGACTCTGAGAGAAGCAGATTATGAAACGCAAGAACATATTAATAACTTTAGTAACATATTCACAGATTGCAGTGGTCCAGAATTTCATCTTTTGGCTCTTGCCACATTACAAATAACGGCCAATGAATGTAACAAAAACGGCTGTTTCCAGGTGTTCATCCTATCAGAAGAATGCATATGCTAAAGAAAGTGCAATGCTAATGTCTCGGCCCTTCATCTTCTTTATGCAAATGATCGTGTCTTGTTTTATTCTTTTGATTTTGGAGTGAAAACACCCCAAGGATTCAACACAGTGTTTTAGCGTAATTGCATATTCCTCTGTCGGGATGCTGTGCAGCCGAATGACTTTAATTATTCAAATTAATATGCGCATTAATGATCTGCCTATAACTGCATGCTGTTTCTCCACAGATCGATCCGATGAGCAGTTCTCGTGGGACTCGTTTCCCGTCCGCACTACTTACGCGTGTGTTTCTCCTTGTAGTATATAACGGCAGCACTTTAACGTTTGTGTGAAGGTTGGTGGAATTCACTGGGAGCTGGTAAACCTCGAGCTCCGAGTGCCGACAATCAGAGGGAGAAGGTGTTTGAGGATCTTTGACTCAAACATTGAAGTACTAATGATAGCTGAGCTTTGCCTAATAGCGTAGCATCGCCACGACGCGCTTTCATGCAAGTTCCTTACGAAAGTTTATAATGAACCATTAAACTGCTTTTTTTATTCAAATAAGAAACAATTATGTCTACTGCAATGTGTCACTGTCACAAATAAAATCTCTTTCATTCCCAGTGTCTTTGGTGTTCAAGTGTGACGCTCATTTCTTGTGCTGTGCTGAAAAGCCTTCAGCTGATTTGGTGTTCAAGAAATTGCATACGAATCTCTCATTATCCTATTTTTGTCAGCTTGTTTTTGTTCATTTAGCATAGGTTTTATGTTTCTTTTTGGAGCTCATTAATCATAGGTCTCATTGATCTGAGCTTATGCACCTCAGTTCTTGAGTGAAAAAAGCATTATTTATGGAAAATTTTGGCTGAGGTTTAAGCTAAATCTATCTTATCTACAGTGCCACTAATAATGGCACCCTATGATAATATGAGCAAAGGTGAATGTGAAAAATAAATCAGCCTTGTTTATCCTTTTGATCTTTCATTCAAAAAATTCACAAAATTCTAACCTATCATTGAAGTAAAACAATGGAAAATGCAGGAAAATCTCATTGTGAAATACATGTTTTTCTGTAGTTCACGTCGGCCACAATTATTGGCACCCAATTATTGCAATGTCCTTTTGCCAACATAACAGCTCTGAGTTTTCTCCTGCAATGTTTGATGATTTTGGAGAACACCTGACAAGTGATCAGAGATCATTCCCTCATACAGAATCAATTCAGATTTTTCAGATTCCATTTCCATGTTGGTGGTGCTTCTCTTTAGTTCACCCCACTCATTTTCTGTAGGGTTCAGGTCAGGGAACTGGGACAGTCATGGCAAAAGCTTCATTTTGTGATTAGTGACTCATTTTTGTGTTGATTTTGATGTTTGTTTTGGATTGTTGTCCAGGTGGAAGATCCAACCACAGCCTATTATAAGATTTCTAACAGAGACAGTCAAGTTTAGATTTTATCTGTTGGTATTTGCTAAACTCCATGATACCATGCATCTGAACAAGATATCCAGGACCTCTGGCAGAAAAATTGGCCCTCAGCATTAAAGATACAGCAGTGGGCATGGGATACTTTTTGTCCCTGTTTGCACCAAACCCATCTGGTGGGTTTGCTGCCAAAAAGCTATTTTTTTTTTTTTTTTTTTTTTTTTTTTTTAAGTTTCGTCTGACCATAGAAGCAGTGCCATTTGAAGATCCAGTCATGTCTGACAACTGAATATGCTGGAGTTTGTTTGATGAGTGAAGAGGATTTTTCTTGAAACCCTCCCGAACAACATTGAGATGTATGGGCTGTTATATCTATTTTTTAGGTTTTCTGACCCCAAGACTCAACTAATCTCTGCAATTCTCCAGCTGTGATCCTTGGAGAGTCTTTGGCCACTCAAACTCTCCTCATTACTGTGAATTAGGATGATATAGATACACTTCCTCTTCCAGGCAGATTTGTAACATCATTAGTTGATTGGAACTTCTTAATTATTGCCCTGATGGTAGAAATTGGGATTTTCAGTTTTCTTACAGCCACTTTCTATTTTGTGAAGCTCAACAGACATCAGAACTATATTCTTTGGTTTTACTCATGGATGATTAAGAGAATTTGGCCTCTGTGTTCCTCATATTTATAATCATGTGAAACAGGAAGTCATTGCAGGACAATTTCATGCTCGTCACCCTGGTGTGCTAAAAAAAATATGAATGGGAATATACTTCAGAGATATTTTGCTCATAAGAATTTCTAGGGGTGCCAATAATTGTGGCCAACATGCATTTTTGTTACTCACTGTCAAAAAAAAAATCCAACTTGAGAAAAGTTCTTCTAACAAACTTATAGAATTTTTAGTAGGAGGCGTCAGTTTATTATTTTGTGTGAACTGAACAAGAGTACTCTAAACATGCTAGCAAAAGAGTTATCTAAACAAATATTTTTACGTTGAACAATATTGAGCAAGTTTGAAAATATTTTGTGGTAATTATTAATAAAATATTACCGTTGTTTTATATTTTACTATCTTAATTTATTCTGCTGCTGGTGTTGTCACTGTCAGCTGTCGTATGGATCAGTTAATTTATATTTTTACTGAATTAACATTTATTGATCCTCACCATGTTTGAGAATGGTGTGTTGAGGTATGTGCATCTCATTGCAACTTGTGGATTTAAACCATTTGTCAATCAGCAAGTTTGCCTTAAGTATTAAGAGGCATTATAGTGGGTTTTATAAATGAAACAATGATATAAGAAAGAAGATTGCTAAAGATGTAGGCTATAGTATTGATAATTATTAAATAATTTTTAGTTGACGTGACAGAGCATTTACAATTCAATAATTTGCCTTTTATTCGTTAGATGAACTAAAAGATTTAAGTTGTCAGTTGCTAGTTGAGTTGACTTTTTTTTTTTTTTATGGTGTACCCTGTGTGAGCAAAGTCTGTATAAGTTTTAGTCCAATGCAACAACATTAACTGGCATTTCTGGGGAAAAGAATATCCTCTCTGGACATAAACACAGGGTTAAATGTCCTTCTGAATAGCCTACTTGCTTTCAAAATATATATTTCAAAAAACAATCTTTTTACTCAGTTATTTTGATCATTATTAGTAGTAATAGCATGTATAATGGATGCTCTTTCAGTAAAATGTAAAACCCATAATATTTTAAATCAATTATTTATTTATTTATTTTGCTTGGTTATATTAATGTTAGAGAAAACATGAAAGGAATGTTCAATTTAATAATTTTGCAAATTTTGAATGTTTTCTGGACCATCTGAAACGAGTAAAAACGTTAGATGAACTTCTAACTAAATGTTTCAGAAAAACGTTCCATAAACAATGTTTAAATCGTGTTTTTGTACTAACGTTTTGAGAACGTTATTAACAACTAAAAAACTTGGAACAAGCGTTCTATTAACGTGCTGGAAGAATGTTTGTTCATAACTTGAGAGAACATTGCCACAACCTTAGCCAAAGTGATTTTCGGGTGTTTTTTCTGTTATCAAAGAATATAAATGTTAATATGAGATAATTACTTCTATTGCAATATTGATTGTGTCTAATTAGAGAGAAGTAGCCAACATTAAAGTCACTTTATTAGGCTAAAAACAAGTCATTATTTGACAGTAGTTTAATGTTCAAATGTGCGCCTCACGTAGACCTTCTAAGAGCCACTTACACAATTTTATTATACATTATGCATTAAATCGGAATATATCCCGAATACTAGGCTATCAATGTGAATATAGTCGGTGTTGCATTCATGAGCGCTGCTGCTGTACTGCGTTCGGCCATTAGAGGTCGCTACTGTGTGACAAGATTGTGATGACACGCTTCCGGGTCAAAACATGCGTCATTTCCTGCTAAAGTTCAACGCGGTTTCTTGCTAACACGCAGAGAGTTTGAGATGACCAGAAAAAAATCGTTAGTTCGCCAATAATAACTTTATTAGCTGCGCATTCATTTGTTGTTGTACTTGACGGCGCTCGAGTGAAGCTTTGCAAAGATGGGAGACGATCCGGACTCTATTCCAGAGAGAGAGATGAAGGTGAGACACTTACCGGCTACTATGGCTCTTAGTAGTAGTAGTAGTAGTAGTACTAGTACTAGTACTAGTAGTAGTAGTAGTAGAAGATTAATGGCGTCCTGTGGCAGGTAAAGGTGATGTATGTTTATGGCAATATTAGTTCATGTGGCTTGTGCCTGTGTTTAGTTTCTTATTCTTATGAATTGGTGTAGTTTTACTTTTGTAAAATAGTTCTAGTCCGCATTAAGTGATTAAATATGCAGATATATTAGAACTTTAAGAGTTTAACACACAAACTAACAACATAAACACATGCTGGAGGTTATTACCGGTAAGGTTCATATATGTCTGTTAATTACTTCATACGAGTCTCCGCTTGACAGCATAATGGAGCCAAATATAGTTTCCCATCAGATTCTCTACATATTATTTTTTCATATTTGACTCCGTTTTGAGATGTTTGGGATTTTAAACAAGTCAGGTCAGCACAGGCTTCATTTAGATTTAAGGTCACTCTTGCTGTGAAATAAAAGTGAAAGCTGCGAGTTTGTTTGACACACACCTGAACCTGAATCATTTTTTTCTGTGTTTTCAGTACCAGTAAAACCAAAGATTTTATTTGTATTACATGTTGTGCTTATGACGTCACTGCCATCCGTACAATTATATTTGTGTTATTCAGGTTTTCTTCAGGTCCACAAAAAACCTAAAAAGGTCTTAAATCAGAGCAGAAAGTCTTAAGTTCATGAAGTAGTGGTGTTAAATGTTACATACACTGCAAAAATTAATATCTTCCTCGGTATTTTTGACTTCTAATTCATATGTCTGTCAATGGGGAATAAAAACCTGTTTTCCCATTGAATTAAAGGGACAGTTCACCCAAAAATTAAAATTCGTTCATTTGTTAATTTACTAAATGTTAATATTTTCTCAGGCCATCCAAGATGTAGGAAAGTGTTTGTTTTGTTTTTTTTAGAACATTAAAGAAGGTTTTTAGCTGAAATCGTGGTCCTTGGTGATTCATATAATGCAAATCAATGGCTACCGCCACTTTGAGAGTCAAAACAGCATGTTAGGCAACACAAACATGCTATCGGTCTCTGCAAGAAACTCAACATTATTTACAGCAGTATTACCGGTAATCCAGAGCGTCTGCCAAATGGTCTGGAGTGATGTCCGGTTCACAACCGGTTCATTTACACCATATTTACATATTGTGTTCCATTCAATTTGCTCCTTTAATTTTCTTTATTTAAAAAAGACCTTAAATTTACCTTCATAAACCTGCAGAAAGCCTGTTATTTCACAGCAGTAATAGGCACTGACATATAGATGTGCACTTCTGTGCTCCTCAGGACTTTCACTTCCGTCAGATGAAGAAGATCCGTGTGTTCGAGTCATCTGCGGATCTTCCTAAGGAGCGCTCAAGTCTCCTCGCCATCTCTAACAAATATGGCCTGACTTTTGCTGGCAAAGACGAGATGCTGAAAGTGTTCTGGACGAGAGATGTGATTGCAGCCGGCCGTCTGGAGGGAAACCCCAATGATACAGGTATGAACGCTGCTCCGCTTAGCTCTGTGTGCAGTGACTGAGCTCAGACTCACGTGTGTCTCATGTATGTCTCATCAGTGGAGTGCTCCTGCGCTGTCACGGTGACCGTCGGTGTGGCGATGCATCACATGGCTCTGAGCAGCGATGAGCTTACGCTGTCTGTGTGCGGGACGGGGGACACCTCTGAGCTCACTCTGGACTTCTACGATGTCCGCACTTTCCTCAACAAGGTCATTCAACTCTCCTAAAACGACTTCAAATGTGATTTCATTTGTTTCCTCTTCAAGCAGCTCCTCATGTTTAGTTTGTGTTTTAGATCTTGAAGTCTACATGCATATCTGCAGTGGAATGATGTGGCATGTACTATAGTTCAAAATAGTCAAGTCACATTCATTTCTGAAGCAGCTTCACAGAAATAAACACACAAATAACAGAATCAATGATGCCGAATTAGCTATTATACTTACTTTTGGACCAAATGATTTAGTTTTTTTTATTATTATTATTTCATCAGGGTGGTATGAGACTTTGGTTTAAAAAAAGAATTGTAGACATGATTTAAAAAAGTTAAATGATTTTAAAACAAATGTTCTAGTGTGATCTTCACAATCAAAAGTGACCGCCATAGGAAATGAATGGGAAATATGAAAATTCAGAGCAATTTTCTGGGATACAGTGTACAAATCAGTTATGAAGTATTTGATAATGTCCCATTTTGGAGTCCACATCAAATTAAATTTACAAGAGTGATTTTATACACGCAGAAAGCATATTAAATGCAAGTAAAGTGTCTACTTTAATGATTCAAATAAGTTTTGTAAAAAATAAAATGTCAAAATATGGGTGAATTAATATTCGGTCATCATTAAGCATAATGTAAAAATGAAACAACATACTTATTCTAACTTGAATTTATTAAAATATATCAAAGAATTAGTGGTCATACTAAATTTGATTATATTTTAAATGATTAAAAACTTGATGGATAGTGGCAAAGATCGGTAAAGATTTAAAATCACAATTAGTATTTTAGCGCTGCACTGTAATCCATAAATGTGTCTTTCAATGTCATTTAAAGATTCTTGTCCTAAATATGCCTGACAAGATTTTTTGGTATATGAACTCTCGTTACACTGAATGACATTTTAATGGGTGTCTTCAGTAAATAATGATATTTCAGTGGATTGTGCTCTAACTTAGCCAAATGTTCAGCTTGCAAAACGTCTTCCTGAAAAGACTTTCAGTAGACAAAAACTTCATAAGGCATTTGTGAAAACTGCATAATTTTGGACCTTTATACAGCACATGCTGTCTATCCCTCACAGGCTCACATTCATCAACGTTAATTTCAGACTTACAGGCATCTATTAGTTAAACCACGGCATTACATATGACTGCCTTTATTTCTCCCACCAGATGGCATTAGTTTGCTTTCCATCCACTGGATTTCAAATACCTTTGCTTTTTTGTTAACATACTGAATTAATTTGAAATTACATTTTTCTTCTTATGTTTGTGTTAATT
>JAFVLL020032105.1:0-67809 GCA_021397915.2 Tor tambroides | reverse complement strand
TTATGCTTAATTTAGAGATGATTATTGTTTAGTACACTGAAATACAGAATATGAAAAGAATAAATATTATTGAAACAACAAATAGTACGTTCATGGATCAAGAAAGTGAAGAATACCAGAGTGTTAATGTGTGTGTTTGTTCCAGCAGGACAGACAGGAGAAGTGTCCCTTCGCCTCTTTCAAACCCGCGGCCGCTGCAGACACGCTGGTCCAGGATCTGAAGTGGAGTCCGGTGGACGCGTCCCGTCTGGGCTTGTGTCTGTCTGATGGCAGTATGATGGTGCTGGATGTTCAGGACTCTGTCAGTATGGTCGCTCAGCTTCCTGCCTCTGAGGGAATCACCTGCGGTCAGTGTGTCCAGATGTCTCCACCACTGTTTTTTCAGTGTCTTTGACCTTATTTTAAAGCGTGTTGATTCATACCTGTCTCTCTCATTGTAGTTTGCTGGAGTCCCAAAGGGAAGCAGGTGTCTGCTGGGAAAGAGGACGCTACAGTGGTTCAGTTCACTCCTGTACGTCTGTACATGACAGTTTATGACAGGCAGATCCTCAGATCTTCACTTTACCAAGAATGATAACTATTTCCACACCATAACTGTTTCAATACTAACACTCACTATTGTTCTGTTCATTATAAACGTGCTGCAGTTTTGTTGTCTTCCACTTTAAATGCTCAAGCTCTTTAAAGCAGGATGGATTAATGTTTTTATCATTCATCGTTCTGAAAGTGATTCCACTGATATTGTTCCTCTGTGTCGTTATTGTTACAGTCGTGGTGTGGACTTGCTACTCTCATAGACTTAGAGTGACTATTAAACTTTATAGTTTAGGCCAATGTGTAATGTCATGCTGTGTGTTTGTGTCTCAGACCTTACAGGCCAAGAAAGTGATCCCCTGTCCCAACTTCTACAGTCAGGATCACCCCGTCAAAGGTGCAACGGCTCACATTTACTGTGTTCTTACTGTGACCGTGTTCCTGTATAGATGTGCTTTCATGTCATGTCAGATGAGCGTCACCACAACTTTAAGCTCAGACTTTGGCTTCTGATTTGGTATTGATCATAATGAGACCGTACTTTCATTATGACCAATCAGCAATCTAATTGCAATCTAAAATGTTTTTTGCTGCAGGTTCGTGTTTGTAGTACTGCACATTTTGGCAAATATTGTTGCTGATATTATTATTAAAAATATATTAAACAGTGAATATTATACTATATTGTATACATATTCTACTATATTATATTAAGTACAACAGTAAAATTATATTATGGCTAATTTCTTTATTTTCATAGATTAAACCATCAAGCTTTTTTCACTTGCAGCACATATTTATTAATTAATCTTTTTGATTTAATAATCGCACTGAGCTATATTGTGATTTTAGTTTTATTTCAACTAATCGTGCAACCCTATCCCATCATTCTCTGTGATGGTATGAGAATTGAAAGAACACTTAGGTAAACATACATTACACAAACCATTTGCTCGCTTGATAACATAATCTTGATAACATTATAAGTGGAGCTCAGAGTACAGTACAAAATAAAAAACGGCAGTTCATGATCCCTTTAATCTTGCCTTCCACTCAGATGAGTAAGGGTGTGAGCACTGGAGTCTGTGCTGATGTGTGTGAAATGTGTGTGTTCTCCGCAGTGCTGGATGTGTTGTGGTTAAGCACGTTTAACTTTGCGGTGGCGTATGCAGCGGCTGATGGCTCTCTGGAGACGCCGCCGGAGCTGGTGGTCGTGTCATTGCCTGTGAGTTACTCTAAAGAATGATACATTGTAAAACCTTTCAGACATGACCACTGACAATATGTGTGTGTGTGTGTGTCAGAAAAAGGATGAAAAGAGAGACGAGCGATATCTGAACTTCAACGACCTTGTATACGGCACTTGCACCGAGAGGCAGCATCACTACTACCTGTGCCATATCGAGGACTGGTGAGACTCGTCTGCATGTCCTGTGCTCTGCATGAGCTTTGTTAGTCCAGTGAGGACATCAGTTGTCATAAATCAAATAAAACTGATTTCTCTTTTGTAGGGATTTAGTTTTGGCTTCATCAGCCGCTGCCATTGAAGTCAGCATCATCGCGAAACAAGAGGACAAGGTAAACACATCAGAAACATGGGTTATTATTGCCTAAACCTTAAATCATTTAAAAAAAAACACTTGATAATTAAAAGGGTAGTTCACCAAAAAAGGAAAATTGTCATTGTTTGTTTACCCTTGAGTTGTTTCAAACCTTTGAGTTTCTTTCAGCTGCTGAACACAAAAAGAAGATATTTTGAAGAATGTTGGGAGTCAGTCAGTTGACGGTAGCCATTGACTTATGTAGAATGGAAAAAAGTACTATGGAAGTTAATGGGGACCAGAAACTATTTGGTTGCCAGCATTCTTCAAAATGCAGGCAGCTGAAAGAAACTTGTACAGGTTTGGAAAAACATGAGGGTGAACAAATTATGACCATTTTCATTTTTGGATGAACTATACGTTGAAACCAAAAATAAAAATAAAAAGTTAAACGGGTTTTATTTCAGCTAGGTATCAAGGCAACAATTTTCTTTTTCTATTTCCTTTTTTTTTAGTTTGTTAAAGTAATAGAATAACAGAACTAAAAAATAAGTATATAGACATTTTAAAAAAAATATATGAAAATGAAAAATACTGAAACGTAAAATGAAAACGAAGTATAAAAATAAAAGATGTTTATAGTTTTTATAGATGAACTATACTAGTATCTTAGTAATATTAAAATAAATGCACTGATAGCGCTGCGCTACGAGTGTCACAAGCGACCTTTCCCGATCCTGCCCCCATCTCTCTCCTACTTCGCTTCCTGTCAGTTTTGATGTTTCCTATCGTAATAGTCGAAAATGCCAAAAATAAATAAAAACAAGTGTTAGTCACAGAGGTCTGATGTGATGTTGTGTGCAGGTGAACTGGGAGCTGTGGCTGCTGGAAGATGCCAGTCGAGCGGAGCTTCCTGTCACAGAGAACAGCGAGGACACACTTCCTGTCGGCATGGCCATCGATTACACCAGCCAAGAGGACATACACCTGTGTAAGAGCTAATAAACTTCTGATGTCTGTTTAAACTGTGAAATGACATTTCTTTTCCTAAGAAAATGTTTCCTGTTGCTGCTGCTGACACATCCATATACACAAAGAACAAAGATTGTTAAATTGTTAAATTGTTCATCCTCATTTGTTTATATTAAAGTTGCACTAATAATTATTAGTTTTTCATCCACTCATGAACCCTGTTTTGTAAACATGGTGTTGTCATGGATGCTGTTGTTTTGGTTGTAAAAACTTGTTGTCTTGCATCCTCAGCTGATGAGAAGAGGTTGCCTCCAGCGCCAACGCTGATGCTGCTGTCTACGGATGGAGTCCTGTGTCCTTTCTCTCTACTGAACCTCAACCCAGGGGTCAAACAACTGACCGTGGCTGCTGTCCCGCTGCCTGAGGACGGAGAGAGAGCGCCTGCCGCCAGTAAGACCGCAGGCATTGTTTAAGACCCCAATATACTCACGGCGTCTTTTGTTCTTCACAAAGAAGTTGGAGATACCTTTGCAGCAATATAAGCGCGTTTGACCATGGCGCTCACGTCTCGCACATGAAACAATTGGATCATTCTTTTCTCTTAACAATCACTGGCATAATGTCAGCATGTCTAATTCCACCGTTTGGTAATATTTCTGTTCAAAATCACAATTCCTGGATTTATAAAAATAAAATTGTGGCAAAACGTTACATTCGAATAAAATTGGAAAAATTGCCCAGGCCTACTTTAATAAAGCAAGCTGCTTTATATTATTGAACATGAAAAAACAGTGTCAGTATTACTTTCAATCAGAATTACACTTTCATTTCTGCTATAAAAGCAGCTTTTCAGTGTGTTCAAGTTTTTACTCTTGTCTGAACAGAACAAATGAACCAGAGAAAATTTCAACATCTGTTTTCTACCTGTTACATAATCGCCACAGATCAAGTAGTTTGAATGTTTTAACCAGTCAGAGTGACTTCTCTGGAAAGTTTCACTCTCAATTTTTTTGGCCTGGTTTTGTTCAAAGTAACATCACACCAATTCATTTAATTCCACTTGAAGTGTTTCGAGCCTTTACTGTGCCAGGCAAACCTACATGTGCTTTGAAGTCAGTTTAATTAATTTTTAATTCACTAGCACTTTAAATCTATTATTGATCAACGCAGACAAATCGTGATTTAGAAGTGATTTAAGATGCAGCGTTGGCTGTTCAGCACCAGTCCAGTGACTTTGTTGTGTTCTAACATACGTTGTTTCAGAGTTGTCGTCGTCATCTGTTGCTCCCGCCTCTGCAGCGTCCTCCATCTTCCCATCTTTCCCAGCATCTTCTGGCATGGCCCCGCCTCCAGCCACTTTATCCTTCACAGCCCCGCCACCAGCAGCCACTGCTGCCGCCTCCTTGGCTCCGCCCACCTCTGCGTCCTCCAGTGGTTTCTCCTTCTCTCTTCCTGCTCTGGGTTCTACCACCTCCTCTGGCTTCTCGCTGGGCTCCGCCATGGGAGGTTTCTCCTTCAGCGCTCTTAAACCCTCCTCCGATGCTCCTACCTTCTCCTTTGCTTCCTCCTTGGCGCCAAAGGAGGTCAGCAGTGCTCCGGCAGCCACTCCTCCTCAGCGTCCACCCGCAATGTCCCCCATCATTAGCGGCCCCAAAGCACTGGCGGAGCCTGCAACGCCTGCCGTCAGGATGAACCTCGCTGACAGGTAAGTGCGTGATCTCTGATATTACGTTAGATGGATCATCTTGAAGGATCAGCTGAGAGTTTGCCGTGTTTTTCTTCAGGTTTCTGGGAGTGGACTCTCTGGGGTCAGTCATATCTGCTCCCCAGCCATTTTCTTTGACCTCCACACCCAAACCGGCAGCAGCGGAGGTCAGCGGTCTGACGACAGCTGCACTCAAACCAGCTGCCCCTGCAGGTACAAACTTACCTCACCCTTTGTCCTATGTCAAAAATAAAGAACAAATTGGCGTTTATAAAGGCAAAAGCTGACATGAATACGTATTCATATGCCAGCTAAAGAGCATGTTTATAAACTTTTTGCACTCATATACCAGTAATTAAGCATCAAACATTTGTTAAAATGTAAAGGCCTTTCCACACTGAGCGCGGAAAAGCGAAACGCATATCGGACTCGATGACGTGCTAGAATAAAACAGTAGATTTCTATGGATGCTTCCACATAGGTCGCGAACATTCACACCGAAAATGCGAGTGTTTGTTTTTTTTTGTTTGTTTTTTTTTCAACCAGTCCGACGAATCTTTTCAGTTTCGGGCCATCCAATCAGATTTGAGCTTAGATCACATGACCGGAGCTGCTGCTGTTGCACAAAAGGGTAAGAATGGTGGCGCTGTTTCGAAAACCAGTGTAAACAATCACCGAAGAAGAGTATCCCGGATAAGAGAAGAGAGTGGATGCTGAGTTCTTGTTATCGTTGGTATTTGAGAACAGATATGTTCTCACATGTTCTTTATACAGAATAACATTTCTAATAATTCTCCACTGAATCATGTGATCTGTAGAGCTTGTGCGCGAGTGTTATGAGTCAGAGCGCGTTCACTCTCTAGTCTAGATATTCCGTATTAAAAAAATCGAGTGAAACATTTTTCTGCACATGAAATATGAAAGCAGATAGACATGATTATGATGATATGTTTTGTATGCACCTCATGGTATTTTTTTTTTTTATAGCAATAAAGGATGTTTGACATATTAGCAGTGTCGCATTATTAAACAGAGTGCATGTGTGCGTATTATAGAATCAAAATCAACTATAGATCACAATCAGAAGTTATTACAAGCACTCGATGATGGTTTAAAGTGGGTAAGCAAATACATTAACAATTACATTTTCAAGTGTAGCTTGATGCTAATTGTGCTTCTAATTATATTTTAGGATGTAGCCTATTCTTGTAAGCATTATAGATAGCTTGTGTTTCTGGTGTAGAACCAAACTTTGTTTATCTTAATTTAGATGTTAAATCCATATAGGAGATACATATCTGAGGAAAAATGCATTGTTGGTCGGCGCCACCTAGTGTGCAGGCATGAATTAGCAGAAAGTGAACAATCATTTCACGCTCAGTGTGAAAGCACCGTTCATCGGCGATTCATTTCGCGCTCAATGTGTAAAGGCCTTAAAGATGTTTAAATATGTCAAACTGATATAGTGTTATATGCACAAATGAACAACTACTTTGTAATAATTATAGAATACATTTCTTATTATCAGTGTTAAAGTTTTTGCAGCTTAATATTTTTGTGTGCATTAGAGCCCTGCATTTCGGCCCGGGCCCGACGGGCCCCGACTTTTTTACACCCCTAGGGCCGGGCTTTGGGCCAATTTTCACGCCATAGTTCAGACGCGGGCCGGGCCTCGGGCCTGTTTTGGGTTTCTCCTTATTTTTATATTGTAGACATCCATCGATTAGTGATGAAAAAAATTGCCGCGCTGGTGGAAACAACACGAGACCGTGCTGCCGCGACTGAGAGTGGCTCGACGGTGTTTAGAGTCCTGCAGCAGCAGCAGCAGCAAGCGCAAGTGACTTCAGCGCAGCTGAAGAGTTCTGCCTTCAAATACACGCAATAGACTGAAGCTTGCTGCAAAGCCCCAGCAAACATAATAACCATGAATGTTTCCGCGGAAAATAGTAAAGAGATATTTGAATTATTTACTAATAAACTAATGTTTTCTGAGTCCATGTCGCAAGGATGAAGTTGCTGATCCTGACTCGCCGTCTCCTCATTAAACGCGCCTTTAGAGAGAAATGCATCTTTATTGATTATGATTAAGATTATTATAAAAGAGTTTTGGTTTTCATTTTTTTTTTTATTTCAAGTTAAGTGATAATTTAAAGTTTTCTATAGATATATTTATCATGTCTGTGAGGCATGTATTCACTGGTTCATTTTTGTGAAGCGCTCCTGCCTCAAGACGGCGCATCATGTTTGTTTTCTTTGTTTTATAAAAGCACAACCTTTTGTTGGTATTGTGAGTGCATACAACAAAGTAGACCCTTTACACTTCCGAATGATGTATTACTTTTATCTTTATCAAAAAAAAAAAAAAAACGGCGTAGGCTATTTTAATTTGTTTCCACTGAAAAAAAAAATCCAAGTGTTTGCTCTGGTGCCTCCATCGCCCTGCAGAGCGCGCGTTTAGCTTCAACTCTAAGCACAACTTATATAGGCTAGCGCACATTATTATTATAGCGCGGTTTGGACGCTTTAAACATTGTTATATGCTTGAACTGTTTTAGTATATCTATAGATTTTATTTTAGGCCAGTCCTGATGATATGAGAAGGCTAAATTGATCAAACATAGGCTATGATCAGCTCACTCAGGCTGTCAGCTACGCTTGGTCGTTACTTTAAAAAAACAAAAACTTATATTTAACGAACAAAAATGCTCCAAACGTTTTTCTAAATTAACTTAATAAAAAAACTAAACGAAATATAATAATTTTGCCATTACATACAAAACTGAACTATTTTAATAGCCGAAACAGTAGTATAAGCTATTTTAGGAGAAGAGGGGAAAAAAAGAGGGGCTCGGGTCGGACTCGGGCCTGTAATTCTGATAAGCTGTCGGACACGGGCCGGGCTAGGGCCTGAGCATCTCGGGCCAGGGCCGGGCTAGGGCCTAAATTTGAGGCCCGTGCAGGGCTCTAGTGTGCATTGTGTGCAAATAAAATGCACTTGTTCACGTTACTCATGTTTTGAAGATAAACATTCATGCACTACCATTAAACGATTACCGCTACGATTTAAAAAGAAAAAAAATTTTATTTTTATTTTAATGCTTTTAAATAAAGTGATAGTTGGGGCATTTCTAATGCTATAAAAGATTTCTATTTCAAATAAATGCTGTACTTTTTAACTTTCTATTCATCTGTGAATCCAGAAAAATAAAATGCATCACTATCAATATTTGGCAGGCTGGCAGCACAACTGCTTTCAACATTGATAATAAGCCAAAATGTTTCTTGAGCAGCAAATCAGCATATTAGAATGAATTCTGAAGGATCATGTGACACTGAAGACTGGATGCTGAATTTTAGCTTTGGTCATAGCGATAAGTTACATTTTACAATATATTCACATAGAAACTTGCTTTTTAAAATATTTGTTGACATAAATACAGCATTGGTGAGCAGAAGAGACTTCTTTCAAAAACATTAAAAAAATCTTAATTATCCCAAACTTTCGATTGGTGGTGTATATTACGGAATTTTACACAATATATGCAATTAGTAGAAATTAAGAAAAATATATTATTCTGAACATTTGAACATTGCTCCACATGATGATATTTCTTCTGAACCATAAAAGGGTATTTGTAAACATTCTGTAGGTGATGCACTTGTTCACGTTACTCATGTTTTGAAGATAAACATTTAGTAAGTTGTTTTATGTAGACATTTAGGATCATTCTACATCTATAGGCCCCTACAGTCAGCAGAGATGCATTATTAAGGTGTGAAATCTTGTTGTGTTGTAGTGTTGTCTCGGGTTGCTCAGAGCAGTGCTCCTCCAGCTCAGCCAAAACCAGCTGGCGTCGCTCCTCCTGCATCCAGCGCTCCATCTGCACAGGTACAGCACTGAAGATCTGATGAACCAGTGTCAGACAGGTCCAGTCTCATGTGTCCTGCACAGACTGATCTGAAGTGTGTTTCCTTGTGTTTTGTGGCAGGTCGTGTCTGTGAAAGCACTGGAGAAACACCTGCAGCAGAAGAAAGACTCAGACCCTGTTATGACCGGAATACTGGAGGAGGTAGAGTCTGATAATCACATTCTCACAATCAGCATCAGTATGACAGGTGCTCAGAAATGACTGAGCGGCTGCTGTATTCTCTTAGATCGGACACTTTGAGAAGGAGCTGGATGATCTGAAGACTCGCTGCAGAAATGCTGATTTCAGGGTGGGCAGCACAGATGATATGAGAGACCTGAGGAAAGACTCTGAGAACTTGCACGACTTCACACTGGAGATCAAAAACACCACGGAGGTAAGATATGCATATTTATCCATGCTCACAGCAGAAATCACCATGTGCTTCCTAGTTTGTTTTTTTTCTTCTTTTCAGGAATTTCTTTTTAATGTTTTGGTATTAATTTAATGTCTGTTTTTGATAATCCAGTGAATTGAAGTGAGTTGCCTCATAAAGAAAACATAAAATTAGATGCGCACAAATCAAACAAAAAGAGATTATTCATTGTGCAAAGACAGACTCACGTCATGAAACACCTGAGTTACAAACAGCTCAATTTCAGAGCAGGTAAAGCGGTTCTTCCCATTCACTTTCTAGATTATTGTGGCGCACCATAGTCTAATCTGACCCGCTACAGTTTCATGAGGTGTCGGAAATATTTTTACACTTATCGTAACACTTATCATACTTTTACACTTATCACAACGTTACATAAAAGGTATGTAACATTGTGTTTTGCCCCATTGCTTTGATAAAGCATTTAGCAGAGCCTAACTAAAAGCAAAATCACAATGGCTTAGTGTGTTTGTTTAACAAATTGAATAAGTGTGTTTTTGTGCCTGTTTTGGCTGGTTTAGGCATGTTATGTCAGCTGACTTCCAGCACTTTTTCATATTCTTCATATTCTGTGTTGAAGTTAGTTCACAGCACTGACAGAAAATTATTGATCCATTAAGGAGCAATGTTTCCCCTCTTAAATCGATTTCCAGGTGTATTTTTAACTAACTAAACCACCAGTAGGTGGCATTATCACTTTTTTGATGAGGGAGTCATCTTTATGGATAAGCCATTGAATAATTCACTCAACTAATTAGTTCAAAAAATGCAGATTCATTCATTAACAGAACACAGCACTGTGAGAATGCTGCTGTGGCTTTGTTTGTAACTATTTTCCTTGGCAGATTTGAGCAAAAACAATTTTGTCTAAAATATATCTCACAGTATTAACTAAATGTTTATTAAACTCTTGTATGTAATCCATCACACTTGCAATTGTGCTGATATTCAGGAAAGAAAACACTTTTTCTCGTGTGGTATTGCTAAACTGTGTCATATGATATAAATATAAGACAAACCCATACAGGGGCATTTTTGCCTCCATATATTAAATTTTGTGGCTATTCTAACTACATTCTGGGCAACATCACAAAGTGAAAGTGTGCTTTTAAGATGTGATTTTTGTTTTCTTTTTGTAATGGATTAATGTACTCGGATATCAGCTCCAGTGTTACCAAATAAATAAACTAATGCACATTTATCGCAAAATGAGACCTTTGATCAATTACGATCAAGAGTTTCTTAGAGTTGTTTTATAACACAGAATTTCATACCAGTCAGTTTCGGTTGATCATGAACCATAGATGTGACGGTAGTTTTGAGTTGTATGAGTGCATGACTGACCAGCTCAAATCGTTGAACCCAGTCTCTTCACGGAGACATCAGCGCACTGAAGACCAGCCTGCTGGAGGGCTTCGCTGGAGCAGAGGAGGCACGAGCACAGAGCGAGCTCAACCGAGACAAAGACTACCTCCAGCTGCTCTACAAGAAACCTCTGGACCCTCGGCGAGAAGAACAACTCAAGGTCTCGTCACCACCTCTGATAACTAGATCATCATTTGAAATGATAACGTGTGCTGAAAGTGTGTTTTTGCCACAGGAAATCCGCCGCTTGTACCAGTACGTGAAGTTTGCCATGGAAGACGTGAATGACGTTTTGGACGTGGAGTGGGAGAAGCACTTGGAGAAGAAGAAAAAGCAGAGGTGAGCAGCTGTGATACCGTCTTTTATTACCGCAAGTCTGTTCGCCCGTACGCCTGAGTGTCAGCGTTTGCTCCTGCAGGCACCTGATCATCCCGGAGAGAGAGGCTCTGTTTGCAGCATTGGCCAATAACCTGGACATCATCAACCAGCAGAAACAGCGTCTTGACCGGCTGGAGAGTGACCTGCACAAACTGAGGCTCTACAGAGGGACGTCGGTGTGGAGCTTCACCAGCCAGACACCCTCTACCCCCTCAGGACAGAGGTGAGAGTGCACATCTGCCGCACGGGGCATCATGGTCGACCGATAGTGGGTTTTGCTGATAATGTCTAAAATTGGAAAATATGGCCTATAACCAGTTGACAGAGTTGGGTAGATTACTTACGAATTGTAGTCTGTTTACTGATTCCGAATTGCATGAAAAAAAATTGTAGTTAGTAACGTAATCAATTACATTGCACATTTTAAGTAATATATCAGACTACATTTTTAAATTACTTTTGACCTAACTCGTTTATCACATTGATTTTAAAAAGGGTAATTTTGTACCATATTGATATAAAGTACAAAGAATAAGAAAATATATTCCATTCATTGTAATTAACAACATGAAGTGCATTAAACATTACGTCAAGGTTTTCCAACCTAAACATTACGTCAAGGTTTTCCAACCTAAACACTACGTCAAGGTTTTCCAACCTAAACACTATGTCAAGGTTTTCCAACCTAAACACTACGTCAAGGTTTTCCAACCTAAACATTACGTCAAGGTTTTCCAACCTAAACACTACGTCAAGGTTTTCCAACCTAAACACTACGTCAAGGTTTTCCAACCTGAGGTTCGTGAAGGAACTGCAGGGGGTTTGTGAGCAGTGTTGGGGGTAACGCATTACAAGTAATGCGCGTTACGTAATCAGATTACTTTTTTCAAGTAACTAGTAAAGTAATGCATTACTTTTTAATTTACAAGAAAATTTTTAATTTTCAAAAAAGTTTTCCTATTTATTGACTGACAAGTCTCCTGTCCCCATATTGGGAGAAATCGAAAGTACGGAGGCGTTGTGTGTGAACATGATGTTACTGTAGTCCTATACTAAATGTGGATGTGCATTAATTCATCCCACTCGCAAAAAAACAGATTTAGTATTCATCAAAATGAATTAAAACAGTGAAATGCAAACTCAGAATATGACGCAAACCTGCAATAATTAAATGTTAAATAACACAAATGTATCTAATCCCATTTTATTAACCAATGTCTTTGCTGCTGACCTTTTGAGAAGTGAATTTATAGTGAAATTGCTGAAGTGTTGAACCTTCTTCTCCTGCGTTCTACTATACAGACGTGAATTTACTTTTCCTTCAGCCTGAGGTTTATTCATTACACTTTGGTGTGAAAGGGCTTTTACATTTGCTATTAATAGAACTTATATTAAAAACAATCAAGCCCTGCTCATATTTAAAAAGTAACGCAAAAGTAACGTAACGCATTACTTTCCATAAAAAGTAACTAAGTACCGTAATTAGTTACTTTTTAGGGAGTAACGCAATATTGTAATGCATTACTCTTAAAGTAACTTTCCCCAACACTGTTTGTGAGTTTAATGAAAAGCTAAGAATAAATTAAATCATAATGTAAAATTAAGTCATTTGAAAATAACATAAATCTAAATAAAACACTTATTAAAAAAATTACATTTGCTTACCTGCATGTCATGTGACCATTAACCAATGTCAGAGAACCGTGAACATGCAAGTGTGATACATAATTATTAAAATATTTATTTTAAAACCTCCATGGGTACTTAAAGTAAATATATTAGATTAAAGAGGTTGAAATGACTAAGAAGTTTACGAATCCTTGCATTACATGTAAATAAGAAATAACGCAAATTTGTGCATTTTAATCTGTTTGAAAGACAAAATCCTTCCAAAGATGTAGTAATACATGGTTAAATAACCTATTGAGTGATAATTAAAATAAAATTAATGTGTTCATTAGTTGTTGGTGCAATGTTGAAACTCTTTTTAAACCTGAAATGCTTTTTGTAAATCTAGTGGTCAAATGCTGTGTAGCCACCTGAATAATGACTGATCTCTGTGTGAATGTTGACAAAACTGGAAGACTTTCTGAATGTATATAAGCAGTAGGCTATTTTAGAAAGAATCATTTAAAAAAACAAAAGAGGAATTACGGGAAATCATTAATAATAATTATTATAATAATGTTTTGCTATTGTGTGAATAATATGTAATGTAATAAAAAAGTAACTGTATTCTGATTACGAGTATTTTAAAATGTAATTAGATTAAATTACATTAATTTTGGAATCTGGTCTAATCCAGATTACATGTAATCAGTTACTACCCAGTTAATAACAAGGATAATAACCCAGGGCCGTAACCACCATAGACATTGAAGGGGACAAGTTCCGCCCAATAATTAGAAATGGCCAAATTGCACCCACCCCCCAAATTAATTTTATAATTATTTAAGTTTATTGTCAGGATGACAAAATGCTTTAAGTTACAGTTTTAGGCTGGTCTGCCTCAGCGGTCTAACAGTGCATGGCCAATCAAATTAAAGTAGGTGGGGTTTACTGTTCAGAGAAGCAGAGCGTAAGATGGAGGCAAGTGTTTAATGAAAGAAATGGTAAAGGGCTACCAGTAATATCCAGCGACGCAAATTACTCGACTTTTTCTCAAAAATGGTATCAAGATTAATGTAATTCCCAACTAAATGGAACAAGACAAGAAACGTTTTGCATTTTCGACGTATTAGGCATGCCAATAAGTGTGAATGTGTGCATATTTTAAAATACTGTTTCAAAATGACTTACCAACTAGAATTAATTTAATTTGGTGCATTTAAATTGTAATTAATTTGCAGTGAATTAGATGAATTAATCGGCACATGTAATTATTTAGATTAAAAAATAAATTGCTTGACAGGCCTAATTTTAATTTATTTTCACAGAATAGGCTATGATTTTATATCCACTGTGTGTTGAGCCTTAATCTGAATTATGGTTATATTGTATGATATAGTTAAGCAATATAAGCCAGAAAAGAAACAAAAAGTTCAAACATCCAACAGGCAAAAAAAGCTCAGTTAGGGTGCTGCTCAAATCACAAAAATCAATCACAACAAGAACAAGTTGGCACACCAGAGCTCCAGAAATAGAAAGAATAATTTTAATGCATGTTCTCATCAACAGTGATTGTTCGAGACACATGGCTTTTCATCAGACACGTGCACCAGCACTCATTCATTGACGTCTGCGAAGTTAAATGTAGACTCGGTGGGATAATTATTTATGATTCTTGCTGTCAAGATACTCATTTATTCACAGTGGTAATACTTTTTTGTAATATTTACAGATGAGTATAACACTGTAAGATGTAAGTTGTGCACTGAGGAAAACAAATTCACTGAATATCACACGCATCTGACAGCAGGAAAAGCCACATAGGTTTATGATTTAGTTTGAAGCATTTCATAAACAGCTTGGATTGTACACTTATCCAGCACCAGCTCCCTTTGTGTCCTTCGTTATATTTCCGATGTGTTTGCAGCATCATCCTGGAGGGAAACTTGAAGCATCCATATTCACATGTTCTGTGTGTTTTACAGTCTGGACAGTGAGCTGGAGAGTTTGAAGGATGCTCTTCTGAAGGCTAGCCTGGAAACAACACCTAAAGCTCCTGCCAAATCACCATGTAAGATCTGCTTGTGTTCACCACAGTTCAGTCATCATCTCATGTTCAACAGTACAGTCTGAATTGTTCATGCCATTAGAGTCAAGATGATTCTGCTCACAGATGAGCTGCAGTGAGATGTTGTTGTTCTAGTTTGACCTCCCTGATATCACTGTTTGTGTGTGTATGCAGCTAAAATGACCCCAGCCAAACAGTCTCAGCTGAGGAACTTCCTGTCAAAGCGACAGACTCCACCGGTTCGCTCCACAGCTCCAGGTACATCAACTGTGTGTGCTTGTGATGTAATTGTGCATCTAGGGGTGTTACATTGATAAAAAAGAATTGATATCTCAATATTTTTTTCTGATTTTGTCAATAGCTGTGAGGCAGTGTTTTGCTGGGTGTGTTTTGGTGATGGTTCATGGCTTCTTTAGGCATGTCATGGACAAGCTTTCCATATTATTCATATTCTGTGCATGGCTCGTACAAAGAAGGAACTTTTTCATTAAAGGGTGACATTTGCCATCTTAAATTGATTTACAGGGAATTTTTCCCTTTTTAAAAAAGGCACAGGTCTCACAACCTGTGTGAGATATTGTATTGAACATGATACATGCTGGACACCCCTGTGTTTGTCTCATATGTCTCTCTCTGTTTCTCAGCCAACCTGTCGCGGTCAGCCTTCCTGTCTCCTCAGTTCTGTGAGGATCTGGACGAGGTGAGCTCCAGCTCTTCTCTGTCTCAGCCTCTGGAGCCCGAGGACTCACTGGCAGTGGCAGAGGAAGAGGATGAGCCAACGCCCATCCCGGTGCTGACACCTTCCGTCTCGAGACACCCCGCGGTGGTCCGTACACCCTCCATACAGCCAGGCTTCAGTATGCAGTCCAGTCCGTTCAGCAGAGTCCAGACCGTCCCCATACCGGTCATCAGCCCCGGTGAGGTTCAGACCACACCAACATGTGATTCTGGTCTTGTCAACATCTTTACAACATCTCTTGCATGTGTTGCAGCACCAAAGATAAACATGGACAGTGCTGATAGCACAGCATTAGCCACAAAAACAGTCAAGCATGGAGCTCCGCCCACAGAAAAGTTCACTCCTACCACAATCCCCGCCCCCCAGGCTGCAGGAAGAGCCGCCCTCAGCAGACACATGACCAGCCAGAAACCAGGTACAAACATACTGTCCTTCACAGATCTGTTATAATCCACATTTACACACCATACATGCTTTTTCATCATTTCAGCCAGTGAGTGATTTTGTTTTGGTTTGTTATTTTAAACTCTGTGGAACTGATTTTTAATATTAATATAGTCTTTATAATTATGCATTTGGATCAGACGTCTTATTAGTTATCAGCAAGTCTCCATCAGTCTTATCTGTACACTAGGGGGCGACACTGTATGTGACCTACAGCATACTTGGACTGTTAAACAGACTTAATTATTGATATAGATGTATATACACTGCCTTGCAAAAAAATGTAGCAATAAAGACATTTATAATGTAACAAAAAAAAAATGCTGTTCTTTTGAACTTTCTATTCATCAAAGAATCCTGAAAAATAAAATGTATCTCAGTTTCCACAAAAATATTGGGCAGCACAACTGTTTTCAACATTGATTTCAACATCAGAAATGCTTTCTGAAGGATCATATGACACTGAAGACTGGAATAATGATGCTGAAAATTCAGCTTTGATCACAGCAATAAAATACACTTGAACATAATTCACATAGAAAACCGTTATTTTAAACTGTAATAATGTTTCTAAATATTTACTGATTTTTTTTGTTCAAATAAATGCAGCCTTGGTGAGCAGAAGAGACTTCTTTCTAAAACTTAAATGTTTTATATAAATAAACATGCACGTGAGTTTGTTTGTTTTGTTTTTTCTTGTACAAGATCATGATTGTGGGTTGAATAGATGAATGTACAAGCCTACAATGAGTGAATGTGTGTATTGTTGGTTCTGTCTCGGTTTACCATTTCTTTTCATAATTTAATCGCCTGTTAGGTTTTTACATTCCATGTACGTCTCTAAGAAAACGAGCTCTTAAAAGCCGCATTTATTAGTTATATAAGAATAAGACAATGTGTGTCCTATTTTTCACTTTTTTGTGCCATTGTGTAGTGTGTTTAAAACATTGTTCACTTCAAATGGAAAATAGGGAATGCTTCTTTGTAGTGTGACATGTCAACCACCCGAAAGCATTATATAATGGTGTAATTAAGTGATTATTGACTTTTCCCGGTGCTCCTATTGAAGGCTGGTGAAACACGTGGATGTCACAGTGATCAGAAATGTGACATCTGACATGTGTACTAAATTAATGTCAAAATATCCCTTCTGCTGCTGTGGGCTATGCATGCTCCTCCGTGTGTTTTTAACAGTATGTCTCTTTCCTTTTCTTCGGAGCTTCTCTGACAGAGTCCACGCTCAAGACAGTTCCTCAGGTGGTGAACGTACAGGAACTGAAGGATAAAGGTCCGCCCATACCTGTGTCCACTGTCATCAGGTGAGAGAACCACAGCAGGGGGATTATGGGCCATTTTTATGATTTTTTTTTGTTTGTTTGTTTTTTGTTTTTTCACACTGAATACAGCACTGCTGGTTGCTCTTCTTCAGTACAGATTGAAAATGCATGCAGAAAGCCTCAGACTGGGTTGTTTTGTCGTTTTAACCACAGCAGTTCATTTGCTGTGACAGAGAGCTCACGGCACAAATAACACACACTCGTTATGCACAACAGAAGCATGTGCTCAGAACAAATCTGATGTTCATTCGCTGTGGTGTGTGTGTGTGAAATCCTCTCTGTGCATCTAAAATGAGGTCGTTGTCAGGGTCAGATTGAGTCTGTGTTTATTATGGGCTCTGTGTGTGTACGGTGTCCTGTTTTAACCTTACACATGAGCTCATCTGCCCTAAGGGGTGCATTTAGACCACATTGTGAGCGCGCTCAGACCCTCTTATCTGCAGCGCTGCATTATGAACAACAGCTGCTGGACGCGTGACACGTGTGCTGACCTATGAGACTGGCATCAGCTCTCTGTTAAATGTAGAAATGCATGTTAAAAGATTAAAGCTTGAAGAGCTTTGAATATTCATAAACCAGCATTTGACATTTGCTGGACTGGACGGTCACATGGCCACACATCTGTCCATCACAGCACATTAGTGTTTGGTTTTTCTATCATGTGACTGACTTACAGTAGGTTGAGGGTTTGAAACTGTCATCACCTGATATGAATCATTTGCTGCCTGCTAGTGTTTATTATGTGGATTTTACGGGATCATTGTTACATGTACTTAATAATACATGTACTTAGTAATAACAGTTATGCATAAATGCAAGAAAAGAACCTTTAGCCAAACCCTAACGCTGTAATTATATTATATATATATAGTGTATATATATAGTAATTATGTTGTTAAACACTATTACTTAGTGTTTATTTGTGTTATTACACTGTAACAATGACACCTTAAAATGAAGTGTAACTTGTTGTCAGTGTTATAGATATTATTATTATTATTATTGATAACAATCATTATAGTTATGATTATAGTTGTCATTAACATTACTATTTACATTGTAGTTATAGTTATTATTATAGTCATTAATGTTTTAGTGTTCACTATAAATGTCAGTATAGTTATTTCCACTAATTGTTAATATAGTTATCATTAGTTATAGTTGTAACAATAACCGTAATGTAAATGATAATAGTTATCAAAGGCATTGTTAACATTTTACTTATAAATGTCAGTATTGTTGATGTTATTGTAGTTCATGTATGAATCGTACACATTTTAGTTATAGTTGTCATTTTAGTTGACATTTTATCGCTGTAGTTGTCAGTATTAATGTTATCAGTTATTATTATAGTTTTATTGTCATTTTTATAGTTTTATTATAGTTATTACAGCTGTAGTTGTTAACATTAACAATAACATCACTATAATAATTTCATTATCACAGACATCATTAATGTTTTAGTTATCGCTTTAAATGTCAGAATCATTACTGTTATCATTAGTTGTTCTAGTTATCATTACAGTTATTTTTAACGTTATTGTTCTACTTTATCGTAACACTTATAGTACATGAACATCAGTACATGTATAGATAACGTCATAGTTATTAATATTATGGTTATAGTTGTTGTTAACATTACGGTTTTGTTACATTAACTGTTATTGTTATAGTTATTGGAGTTATTGTTAATGTTTTAGTCATTGTTATAGTTTTCAGAATCTTTAACATTTAGGTTGTAGTTGTCAGAGTCGTAAATGTTATAGTTGTCATCACTGTTATAGTTATCGTTATCATTAACGTTGCAGTTATCATTATAGTTAGCATTAACATTGTTGTTGTGAAGGTGTGTGTTTTGTCCAGTGTTGTGCACTGACACACAGGATGTAAGCGTTTGTGGTCAGCTTTGTTAGCGACATGATTTGACATCATTTCCTGCACTGACGGCCTGACTCACGCTGTCCGAGCTCAGCGGAGGTGTATCTGATGTCTAAGCGTTGTGTTACATGCGAGCAGCGAGACTCCTCATCTGTGTGTGAATGCACAAGACTGTGTCCCATGCAACTTTAACCCAGACACATGTATTATTAACGCTCGAGCTGCTCAGCCTGAGGCAGCGGCTGCACACAGGTAGGTACACACACACACACACGCATGTGGCTGTGTTCAGAGCTGCAGACCACCACAGTAGTCCCACTGTTTTTGCAGTATGTCACTGATCAAATACATCTGACAGAATCACGATGCAACACACTCTAAACCTGACCTTCCATGTCCAGTGTGAACTGAGAAGTGATATTAACTGCAATCTCTTTCTTGACTCATTTGATCAGACTTCTAGAAGATACTCATTTTTACACCGGGATCAATTCAAACTTCAAACACGTTTATTTCCTGTATAGTGAGGTCTTACGACAAATGTAGTGAGGACACAAATCGCATGTAGTATATTAGAGTTTCAAACATTAACTATTCTGTACTGCATGCAAAAATTAGTTTGCACTGAATTCAAACATTATCACGTTATTATTTAATTTATAAACCATTTTTATCTGAATGTCTGCGCAAATTAAGACCCGTTCACATCAAGATTGATAACTTATATTAGCATCCACACCAGCAGACAATAATGTTCTGTTTATTATAACCATGCTCTGCAGTTTTGTCATGTGATGCTTTAAATGCTCAAGCTTTTTAAAGTTGGTAAATATTGTCATACAATTAGAACGATTAGTAAAACTTTATAATTAATCATTATAGTTATTGTCCTTGAAGTGAATGGGCTTTTATGCCTTTACTTATAAATAGTTACTCATAGCAGGGCTTCAGACAAAAAAATCCATTAAGGAGCCATTGGCTTCTATAAGAAACAAAATTAGGTGCCAAATTATTTTTGGGTGCCACAGAATAAATGTTATATTTTTCTCTTTTTTTTTCAACACTAACATTTCAGTCATACTGTCATGTGTTTGTCTCATCTTTTCTTGTCTTTTCCGCAGTTTGAAACACTAAATGAGTGATTACATGAGCCATTTCAGTAGGCTATATTGTAAAATATAGCCGTCAAAATCATCAAAGACTCAAACCACCCTAATAACTGTCTTTTCACTTTGCTGCCATCTGGTAAGCGCTTCCGCAGCCTGACGGCAAAAACTGAGAGACTTAGGAGGAGCTTCTTCCCCCAGGCCGTCAGGCTCCTAAACTAAAACTCAGCCTCTTAACATCACATGACCCCACTTTATAAACACTAACATCAGTAAGATATTCATATCTCTACCTCACACTGACAGTGTCATTCGCACACAGCACTTTCTGTGTTTTTGTATTTTATCTATTTTTGGTATTGCTGCTACATGACAATCATGCACAACCTGTTTGCACATTCCTCTCTTGCACATTCCTGCTTATCTTAATATTTAAGTCTACAGTATACTGTCATGCACATTCTTTTATATTTTATATTTTTATTTTTGTTCTTCATATATTATTTCTTACCTTTTTATTTTTTTGTATATTTCCTTGTGTTGTTTTCTATAATATTTGCACTGTCCATGGAGCGGACCTGACTCACATTTCACTACTGGTTATATACTCTCTATATAATTGCGTATGTGACAAAATAAAAATCTTGAATCTTGAATAGTCTACGTTTTGATGTCCATTAATGTTTGTTTCGTACTATAGTAGTAAAGAGGAAGACATGATGGGTTCACGTGCATCTTGAACTGAGATGTTAAAACAGTCAAAACGGTGCTAAAACGGCATTTATTGTTTAATTTTCGTTATGATTTTGGCAGAATTTTAAAGCTGATACTTTATTAAGAGGTAACGAAGCACAAAGCTCATTGCAATTATTGGATGGCAAGTGCACTACAAATAATAATAAGTTAATGCATTAAAAGAACACAGCATATAGACTACAGATCTTGATAACAAGGAGCTATATTAGTATCAGTTCTAAGCGAGAACTGTTAACGACATTGTTAATGTCCACACAGCTTGACAGCTTTACCTGTTGTAGTTCATGTTATGCATGAAATAGACAGATTTCCTGCACTTTTACTTTGCACGTCTCCGTCATTTTCGATCTCTCACGCTGCACAACTGGAGCTGCTTTTAGCAGGTGTGCAGTCAAGGCTGCTGTTCGGCAGAGATGAGGACTGTTTGAAGGCTTTTTTTCACTAAAACTTTATGCATCGTTTCAGGTTATTACGTCAACACAACAAAAGATGTGATTGCAAAACAATCAGGGAAAAGGCATTACATGTAAATTTATATAGTCACCAATGGCGACCTCAGCAAAAACTTCACTCGCAAATGAATATTTTTGGTCGCAAATGACCGTTTTAGTTGCCGTTTTAGTCATGTACTGCGCAGTATGCACTAAACTGCTGTCTCAGCCTGTGTGTGTGTCTCTCTTCCTGTCTGTATTGATCTCTCATACTGATGCAGAAAGACAGATGGGAAACATCCTCACACACATACACACACTTGTGTTCATTAGGTTTGCTCGCCGTGCAGAGGTCAGGTGACCGATGTAACGAGGTCATCGTGATTCAAGTGCTTGGGCTCTTTATCAGAGCACATCTCTCCTCTTCCTCTGCTCCAGTTACTGCTCTTCATCATCATCATCATCATCATCGTGGTCACATGAGCGTCGGCCATTCTGCCTGCTCACTCTGTCTGTCTGACCAATGCTGCGGTGGCTGATATTTGTCCTGAACAGCCCGCAGGACACTTTCCACGTGAACTTCCTGTGCTGTATGAGCATCACGCTCACAAACTCAGACGGGAAGGAAAAACAAACGTGAACACAGAGCATCAGACCCCTTTTGTTCAAATACTCAGGATGTTTCTCAGATGCATCCCAGCATCACTGAACACAAAGGCATTCATCTGTAAATATGAGCTTTTCACACACATTAGCCTATTTCCATCCAGCCAAAAGCAAGCAAGCATGCTAGTGCCTGCAAAACACATTAGGACACCAGCAAGTAGAGCTGCGTGATTTGGGTAAAAAATTTGGCCACAGTTTGGCCCAAAATCATGCTAATATTAATATAGCTAATAATAATAATTATTAGGATTATTGCAAAATAAAAATAATAAACAAAATAAGAAATATTGCAATTATACTTATTTTAAAAAAAAAAATTGAGTTTCAGAATAAATATAACAATGCAATAATTAGAAAATTTATTTTAACTATTATTTTTTTAAAAACTGCAAGGTTACCTGGTAACATGCAGGCAGCCTATAAATATAAATCATTAGAAAGGTCTAAGGTTTCATTATAAAATATTATACTGTTATGATAAAAATCTGCAACATTAAACCTAAGGAAAGGATAACAGTATAGTGAGATGGGAGAGATCATTCTGCCCTCATCACATTGTATAATTTAGTGGAAACTGAAAAGAGATATGATGTCAACGTGAAAGATTTCTAGGTATTTTTCTAAATGTACACGCTTTGGGACTGAAGGAGTTTTGTGCAGTTTTTTGATCACAAATAAATGAAGCAGACGCAAATAATGGTTTCCTCTTTTTACAAAATTGCCTGGAAAATGTTTTCCTAAAAACATTCAGGTTCTTAAGTCCCTGTGCTGTTTGATTGCTAGAAGCTGTCCCCTGAGTTTTATGACTCAGTCACGTTTTATGTGTGTCTGCAGCGCGTCTGTTCCAGCACCGGCGGCTCATGAGGTTCAGCAGGTTCTGGCGACGGTGGAGGCCAATAAAGTGAGTCGCACACGAGCTGCTCCAAAACACCAATCACAACACTACAGTTACTGCTGATTGAAACACCAGACTGCTTTTTAACAGAATTCGGTGTTTGTAACAATGATTTCCTTTTACAAATCACACACAGAACATCTCCAGTGAGCAAACGTCTGTCGTTTGGTGTAACTATTGTTTTTTTCTTGCAGAACTCCTTTCAAGGTGCGTTAAAGGTCTCAGCGCCGCTGGCAGGTCCGGCGCAGACCCCATCAGGTAGTTTTGTGTTTGGTGAGTGTGACTCTGTGTTCCCACAGTAGTGCAAATAGTTCAGTATAAAGTAGTATAAACGCTAAATAGATGAGGGTTGCACTACTTTGTTTATACTGTAGTACCTGTGGAGTAATGCTGGTTTGAGTGTCGTAATGAGCTTGTTTCTGTGTGGGCTGCTACAGGTGGAGCTGCTAAAACTGAGGCAGGAGCATCTTCATCCATCAGTGAGAAGAACTCAAAGAGCTTTTCATTTACTGCTTCGTGAGTTACTAAACATTACAATGACCACCTTCATCTCAATACAGGTCTTCATGGTTGTTATTGACTATTATGAGTGGTTATCTTGATCTAGTCTATATTATTTATACAGATTTGTGCACTCACTGATTCTACTCCATATGTTAGTGGCTCTTTTGATGTCCTGGAATATTAAGCATGTATTTTATATTGCTTGCATATGAATATGAACACCAGTATATGGTTTAGATGCAGAATCTGCTGTTTCACAGGTCATCAGGGTTCAGTTTTGCCCCTCCATCACAGGACACCAACAACACTCAAGGTATCATCTCCATGTGTATCTCATGTCTTTTAGAAAGGCAAATATGTAATGTTACTTACTATGTTTTAGTTTTTAACACTGCTTTTGGTTAGAAAATGTCAAGGTTTTCAGTGCCATTCCAGTGGCCAGGAGGGCCTGAAAGAATCTGCAGAAATGTCCACATAATTTAGAACAGTGGTTCTCAACCGAGGGCTTTAGCAAGCTTCCAAATGGGCCTCAAAATAACCTGAATTTTTTAAAATGAAGACAAAACAATCTTTCGAATAACATAAAACTAAAAATCAAGATAACTTATGGAATTCTAAAATTTAATTTATTTTAATTATTATTACTTTAGTTGCTTATGTTAATCTTGGAATCCTCTGAATAATTTGAAATTGAATATTAAATAATTGAAAAAATTATAAAATCCACTTGGCACAATTCACCCAAATATCCCTCAAATTCAGTGCAGAATATGTGAGACATTCTGCAAGTTCTGGACCTTCCACTGGCTTATTGGTCACATTGGCTTATTAGTATTGGGCTCTCTTAGTAAATTTCTTTTTTTTTTCCTACTTTTGCAAATAGCAAAGAGTTCTAGCCTACCAGGCAAGTTCTCTTTTGCAAGCAGCACGGGAGCAAAGACATTTTGTCCCGTGGGGTCTGAAGAGCCGTTTTCCTTCACTTCAAAACTGTCATCTCCCGCACAGAGTGTGAGCTCCTCTACACCACCTCCTGAGCCATCAAAACTCCCTCAAGCTCCCAAAGCCCAGGGCAATGCTGGAGAAACTCTCGGCTCCTTTTCTGGCTTAAGAGTGGGCCAAAGTGAGGAAGGAAAAGAAGCCCCCAAGACCAGCTTGGGTTTCACTTTTGGACAACCTGGCAATGGATCTTCAGGATTTGCTTTCAGTTCTGCACAAATCAAGCCTGCAGAAACTGGAAGTTCATCGGAATCAACAGGTACTGCAGCAGAGGCTCCAAAGACGACTATGGCACAAGGATTTGGCTCGTCTGCGTTCACCTTTAAACCACAGGAGGGAACTGTTCCCTCAAAGCCAAGTTTCACCATTCCCTCGACATCTTCCTTTCCACCAGCTGCCACTTCTTTCGACAGTCTATTGCGAGCACCTCTATCAGAGACGCAAACTCTTCCAACAAAGTCCCTCCAGCCAGAAACAACGACTTCAACTGAGCCGGTTCCCTCCACTGATACTGAATCTAATGAACCTCCAACAGAACCCAGTCCTAAACCACCAACCTTAAGTGCTCCATCAGCCATACCAGTCACTGAAGCCGCTGCTCCCACCAATACTGAGCCCACTACAGCACCTTCCAACAAGCCCCTAATTTCTTCAACTCTTGAGCTCTCTTCCACACCACCTCCATCAATTACCCCACCATCCGAGACACTGGCGCCTGTCTCCGAGCCTCCTGCAGCAGAGCCAGTCTCTGATCCTGCCCCTGAGACCACCAGCACTTCCACAACCACTCCTGCACCACAAGAGACGCCAGCAACCACCCCATCCTCAGCTCCAACGTCCGAGAAACCAGGCTCAATCTTCGCCCCACCTTCGGGTGGCACAGACAGTCTGACTGTAGGAGCCATGAATCTCACCAGTGTTGTCACTACAGCGGCCTCCTCTGCCCCATCTGCAGCCATCACCACCAGTACAGCTCCAACCCCAGTCTTCGGACAACCCACTTCTGCCGCTCCGACCACCGTATTCGGGTCTACCGTCTTTGGTGCCAATTCTACCACCTCTGGCTTTGGAAAGCCTGCCTTCGGACAGAGTGCCGGTGCAGGTTTCGGGCAGCCTGCGGCCTCTGGTTCTGCTAGCGGCTTCACATTTGGTCAGCAGGCGTTTAGCGCAAATTCTGGGTTTGGGCAGCCAGCAGCAGCCACCACCACATCAGCCACAAACAGCGGAGGAGGACTGTTTGGATCCTCTGGCACAAACAGTGCCAGTTCCTTCTCTTTCGGAGCCAGCGCAACCAGCTCTGCAGCCAGTACTGGCACTGGGCTCTTTGGCCAGAGCAGCGCACCTGTTTTTGGACAGTCCAGCTCAGGCTTTGGCCAGGGATCCATGTTTGGCAGCAACACCACCACAGCATCGTCCTCTGGATTCGGCTTTGGACAACAACCAGGTGGGTTTTTAGGAAGCGCAATTCTCATTATGGCCTGTTTCTACAAATTCCGACAGGGAATAGTAGGATGTTGAAATTATACATGAAGTTTATTGGATAAGGCCCAGGGCTGGTGCTAACTGAGAAGTTGCTGGATTGATCCCGACCAGGGGTGTTGCTAGACCCTTTTTTACTGTGGTATGAACCCCAACGAAATACTACTGCTAAATCCTCGTCTTACACCATGTCCTAACTACACGACACAATGCGAAATTTCTATTTTAGAAATGGTTTCTATTTCTGCGACATCGCAGCTGGAGCAACAACATACAAACTATGACAATGATAATCTCAGGTACTGATTATGCGCTTTATTCAATGGTAAAAGTGTCTAAAGTGAGTTTGAATATCATTTTGTGTGACCTTTATAGCCATACTGAAAGCAATAACAGATTGCTTACCCCAGATCTTGAAAATAAATTAAAGCATAGATGTATGTTAAAACTGTGAACTCAATGCAAAACAAGCATATTCCATGACGAAGATAGTATCAGTCACTCAGTATGTACATTTAATAATGTTAAAAAGGTTTAATATTTATGAATTAGATTATAAACTTATCCATTTCATTGCGAGTGCAATGCGTTTCCAGAGAGAGCCCGCCCACGCAGGCTTTTGATTGGCTGTGATATTTGATTGATTCTGTCACATTGCGTTGTCGTGTCATGTCGCCTCTGGTATGGACAGCCAGAATGTTTGTTGCTGGAGTCTTGTTGCAATGTGTGGTCAGGACACGGTGTAATGGTGGAGATTACCATTTACCAACTTGAGTCGTTTTCCCTGTTAAAGGGGTCATCGGATGCCCATTTTCCACTAGTTGATTTGATTCTTTAGGGTCTTAGTGAAAAGTCTATAACATACTTTGGTTAAAATTTCTCAGTGGTAGTGTAAAAAACACCTTTTTTACCCTGTCAAAATCAGCTCTGCTGACCCTGCCCCTGTCTTCCATGGGGTGATGAGCAGACTGTAAATTTCAGCCGCGAAACTTGCTAACTAGCACATTATTAGGAAAGGCGATTCGCAAGGATTCATAAAAAAAAACAACCTTAGACTCACTTCTGTAGATGAAGCTAGATCACGAATGATTCGCGCGAACATAGACGCATTTAGCCAGATCGGGGATTGGCGCATTCCCTTCAAAAATGAAAGTAGCGTTAATCTTCTGCATCTTCAGAGGCTCAGATGTCAGGAGTAAATGATGACTGCTGTATTCATTATTACATAGAACTTAGAACTAGTTATTCGAATTAATGGCTATTGGTCAAAGTGGTTTGCAAAAAAAGTGTCAAATTGAGTTTGATTCGGTCAAACAGTTCATTAATGTACTGAAGCAGTATCTCTTATTGTAACTGGATGCTTTATAAGGTAAAATAATAAGTGATAGATAAGGTTATATTTACAGTCCACTGTATGAAATAGAACTCGCATATGTCTTTTATCATGTGTCAGCGATGAAGCAGCTCTTTATTGCATGTGCAGGTTGTGTACAAGCAACATATTCTGTACTAGAGATTAAGACCATTAATCTCCATAACAGTACTAATGAAAGGCTAGAAACGCTTTAAGAGCGAGACATGAGCCTTCAGCAGATCAGTACTCTTAACCCCAGAGGGAATGTCCCACATTTAAACAGAGCATCTTGATGTTACGCCACCCGCTCACTGTGAAGCCCACAGCACATCCACTAGGCTATGTATTTAATTAATTCAGTTGAAGCCTTTTGCAGTTTAATTATCACACTGGGCCATATTGTGAATATAAAATGATTGCGCAGCCATGTTTGTGAAGTTGCAGTAACAAAATTAGCTTTTCCACCATTGTGCCAAATAGCTGTTATTGTTATGGTTTGCTGTGCTGTGAAATCGGTAAGAATTTACGCAACAAATACATTTATCCATTTGACAGACATTTTTATCCATAGCCACTTACATTTCATTCGTTACCCATTTTATCAGTTATTGCTTTCCGTGGGAATTGAACCCATGACCTTGCTAGTGCCATGTTCTACTGTATGTGCTACAGGAATGCATCAGTTGTTAACCCGATAATGCCTTGATACTGTATGTAAACTATGCAAGGAATCACAGGCAATGAAATAAGAACCACAGCTTATGAATTGCTAAAAAAAGCAAAACAAAATAGCTCCTTTTTTAAGTGTTTGAAACACAGCACTGTGTTCATTTACACATGAGCAACTCATGATCCGGTGTTTTCAGTATCTCAGAACAGGTCACAGTAAATTCTGCTCCATATGAACTCCTATCTGGGTCACTTATAATGTGCATTTGAAGACGCAACATGTGCCAACATCACTAATTTGTAATGAAAATCAATTATATTGTCAACAAAAGAAAAGCTTTAAGATCTCTCTTCAGTTTTCCACGAAAATTAAAGCCCAATATTTTGCTGTTTGAAAGTGAATAAATTAAGTCATCCATAAATATTAGTCTTGTAATTTTATAGTTGATTTATAAAATAGTAATAATAATAATTATTTATTTTAAAATACAAAAGTAGTATTCATAGTAATATGTTTCCTTATTGGTTTGTTTCATTTATTTGTGTATTTTAAATAATAATTATATTAATATATATCAGTGTTCATTTATTTATATTAATAGATAGATATTATTATTATTACTACTATTATGTAGTCATATTAAATGGGTTCTATAAACCCCCATCCCGTGTGAATGTGGCATGAGACAACTGAACTGAAAAAAATGAATGCAAACTACAGTAGTGGCCAAAATTATTAGAACACTTGGCATATTTAAGAGGTTTCAGTTGTTTTTGTTGAATTGGCCATTACAATACCCATAAAACGAACTATTGTCGGAACTACCTGCGATGGAAGGAATCTGCTGGAACATTGAAAATGATGAACTGGCCCCCTCAAAGTCCAGACCCTAACCCCATCGAGCAAAATTGGGGCAAGTTGGAAAATAAACTGGACAGATCTGTTGTACATTCAAAGGAAAGCCTTTGGCTTAGGAGGCAAACAAATGTCAGTATTTTCAGATCTGTCAGGTGTTCTAATAATTTTGGACACCACTGTATATAGAGTGAGCATTTTTAATAAAATCATGTTAAAAATCCTCAATAAAACCACATTTTAAGGCTGATAAGTAAAAACATTTGGAGGGTTGCTGAGTTTGCATCACTGAACTTCCTCTCCATGCTCAGAGCGGTTTGGTTATGATGGTGGAAAAGCAGCTAAATAGTAATTGTAGAAGACAGACTCTAGACGCATTAAACATGTTGACATGTAGTGTGCATGTTTACATGATTAGTTGGGTGTTGTTCATGAGCGTGTCAGGGCTGTGGATGTGATTGCCCAGCACTGGAGAATGTGCAGCAGTCTCAGGCGTGTCCTTAGGCCAGGATTTCTCCCATTCCTAATATGAATTCTCAGAGATCCTGAGACATCCACATTATAAGCAGCTGAGTCTCTGACCCCTGAGCTTCAGAGACACTGTAGGATGCCCAGTTCACACCTGTTTATGCTCTACTTATTTAGAGTCACGCTAAACCAAAGAATGTGCTGACTAAAATGATGCAAATGTATCGACTTTAGCCTGCATATTATGCTCTGACTTTCTGGATAATCACTGACATTTGAGATGAACTGTACATTACCGAATCAGTCAAACAGATAGAGCAGCACAAAGAGACCGTTGAAAGTCAATGTTTCAGTCTCAAAATGCAAATGAATCAAATGCACATCTGCCTTGTTGCTTGCACAAAATTTGATACACGAATGCAAAAAAAACATTTGTATTCACAAATGTCTGTGAACAAATCGCTGTACATTTGTTTCATTCTGCATTTGTTTGCGGATAGTAAGATACATATGCAGTGTTTATCATTTCATGTATGATTTTTCAGTTTCATAGATGATTGGACATTAATTTATTAATATTTGAGAGTGATCCTGCAGTGTAAACGCACATTGTTGTGATGTTTTGCATAATCAGTGACATTTGAGATCAGCAGCTCAGTCAGATAGAGGAGCATGTTGAAAGCCAGTGCTTCAGTCAGACAATCAAGTCTCAAAATCCAAGTAAATCAAATAGGATTGTCAATGCATGCATGCCACTCGATCCACAAACACGCATCGTCCTTATTGCATGCGCTATTACCAAAAAACAATCTCTATTAGTGCAAATTACAGTACATTTGTTTAATTCTGCATTTCTTTGAAAGGTATGTGGTTGTGGATAGTAGATGCATTTGCAACGTTCATCAAGTTCATAGATAATTGTGCATGCATTTATTACTTTTGAGCCTGATTTCATGCAGTGCCAAAGAATAAGCACACAGTTTCATTTTTGATCTCTTAACTGTTTTTTTTTTTGCTCAGCGTTTGGCAGCAACCCCTCCACCTCATCAGTGTTTGGACAGCAGGCCAGTGGAGCCGGCGTGTTTGGACAGGTACAGTCCTTATAAAACACATCCATCTGCTAAAGCAGGCGGGTTGTTCAGCTGGACGTGTGTGTTTGAGTCTCAGATGCAGTGATGGCGTTTCATCAGCATGCGGTGGAGGCTGAAGCTGCGATGTACCAGATAAAAGTTTGAGTTTCTCTCTGCCGCAGGCTTCTGAAACGAGACGAGCTGTCAGTCTGCTGAAGGACTGCTTTGAGTCACCAGAATTACATATTGCTTCTATATTTCCATTTTTTTAGAGTCAAATTTCAGGTTCGAATACCACAGACTGGTTTTGCTATGGTCTAAAAATCCCTTAACCAAAGCAATATTGTATTTAATAGTTTATTAACATTTGTGAATCAGATTAAACACCCAGGAATGTAGTTGATTTATACTAATAGCAGGTTTTTGGGGTTGAAAATGTGAATCTCAAGTCCGAATGTGATGTGATTTTGCGATCAGGCTCAGTCTGGCGGAAATCTGTTCGGGTCGAACACTGGAAACACTTCATCAGGATCAGGGTTTTTCAGTGGTCTTGGAGGAAAACCCAGTGAAGACGCTGCCAACAAAAACCCATTTGGAACGCCGGCCGCAGGTGGATTCGGCCAACCCATTAATACAGGTGTGCACACGGATATATTGTCTTACCAGGGCTATTGTATTAACCTGAAACCAACAAAAGAAATAAAATAAATGTTAACTGAAATAAGAAAAAACTTATAGTTAATTTGTTTTGGCTAATTGTCAGGTCAGTTTTTTTAGTTTAACTTGATGTACTAAAATAGCTAAAACTAAAAAAAAATAAAAAATACGAAGACTAAAATTAAAGGAAAATATAGTAATAAAAAGTCAAAATGTGAAAAATTGATTCTAGTATCTAAATGATCCCTCTGTGTTTTGCGCACCAGAGAGAGTCTCATCTGTCTCGTATGCATTAGCGCTGAGGTTCTTGTGTGGTTTGTTTCTGGCAGGTCCATCTAACCTGTTTGGGAACAGCGGAGCGAAGGGCTTTAGTTTCGGCAGCAGTTCGTTTGGTGAACAGAAACCCAGCGGCTCATTCAGTTCTGGCACGGGGTCTGTAGCCGCACAGGGCTTCGGCTCGTTCTCTACACCCACCAAACCAGGTCAATCATACTCCACACAATGTGATGCAGTCTAACACATAAACGAGGAAGTGGACATTGTAATGCCAAGGACTATTATTATTGTTTTTATTATTTTGAATATTTCGTTTTTATAATTATGATAGTTTATTTTTATTTGATTTCTATATAATTCTATTATTATTGTTTTGTTTTGTCATTTTGTTGTTATTGTTATTCTTTTATTTTAATTATTTTGAATTAATTTTTATAATTTTTGTTGTTTATTTTCACTTAATTCTATTATTATTTAGTTTATTTATTATATTATAATAATAATTATATTAACACATTAGCATTAATAGTTAAATAAATTGTTTATTTAGTTTTATTGATGTTGTTATTATTATTATTATTATTATTATTATTAATTATTTATTATTATTTTTGTTTTTATTTTTTGTTTTATTTTCTTTATTGCTATTATATTTATTATTTTATTTCTTTATTGTTTTTTTATTATTTGTTTTGTTTTTTTTATTTATTTTATTTTTATTATTTTATTTTATTTTTTGAGAATGAAGATTGGTTAGTAACGATTGTCTTTTACATTCAGCTTGAATCTTTTCTGAAACCAAACAAGCATTTACTTCAATGTCGGCGATCCAGAAAATGTAATTCAATGACTTGACTCACTGAATTATTCAGCTGGCTGTAATTTCAGAGCGCTCAATGAGCGACTCTTTCCTGAATAATGACGGTGTGTTTCCTGTTCTCCTGTCTGAATTGATGCTGATGTGTGTGCTTCTGCTCTGATGTTCTGCAGCTGGTTTCGGAAGTGCGCCAGTCTTCGGCAGTCCTCCATCTTTCGGTGGATCTCCAGCGTTCGGTGGGTCAGCGGGCTTTGGCTCCGCCCCTTCCTTCAGCAGTCCGCTGGGCTCCTCCTCGGGGAAGGTGTTTGGTGAGGGAACCACAGCCGCCAACGTCGGCGGATTCGGGTGAGTCTCTGCTTCCACGTCCGGCACAATACAGTGACAAATCAACACATTTTCACCATGTTTTCAGGAGTAAAATGTTGTATAAATCAGTGTAAATGATATATGAACAAGCCTTCAGAATATAGGGAGGAATAAAACTATAAGTTTTGGAGTATGTCAGTTCTGCTGAAGTGGAGAAACAAACTCACCACCTTTAAAGATATAATCTACAGATTTCAATATTTTATGTGTATTTTGGGTGTTTTCTTTCCACTAGTCTGAAAGAAGACATGTTAGGAAAGCAAAATAGACCAGATTCGCCCAGTGCATGTAAACACACTGGATGAAAGCGTGACAGTGCAGTGAAGCTGGAGCGTGCTTTACTGTGTGATGAATGGATCAGAGCTGTGTTTTATTGTTCATGTTAGACAGCAGAATAGATGAATGTGCATGTATTTTGTGTCTCGAGTTGATCAGATGAAGTTGTCGAGCGGTTTGTCGTGACATCTGTGTGCAGACGCTCAGATTGAGGAAATTAAATGCTGGATTATTGTGATTTTCATCTCCAGCAGCAGCTCACATGAGCGTGTTTGTCAGAAATGATGCAGGATGTAGGTTATGCAGAGATTATATGTGTGTGTGTGTGTGTGTGGTTTAGAGATTACAGGCTGTGAGAGAGATCAGGAGTCTCCCGTCACAGATCAGCACAGGCTGCTGTATGTTCAGCTTCTCAACACCATTATGAACGTGTAATTGTGTGGAGATAAAGTGAAACTTATACATGATTATATTTCTGCTGGACTAAAGTGGATATATGTGGTTTTGGCAGACTATGGTTAGGGCAGCTTATATAAGGGTGTATTCACACCAGGAAAGTCCGCTAGTTCACTTGCTTTGGTCCGGCTTTGGTTTTTTGTTTGGTGCGGTTCGCTTTCACACTGCTCTTTTCGCAAGTGAATTAGAAACTGTAAACAAAACCACATGTATGCTTAAGGTCATCCATTCATTGGTTCATCCATTCAGCCGTACCAGAGTTCGTTTGGAAGCTGACCGAGACCACCTCTTCAGCTGGGTCTCAGTACGGTTGTTTGGTCCGCACCCGTGTGCGATTGCTGTATTCACACCTGCCCAAAAGATCCGCACCAAGGGGGGAAACGAACTTGAGTTCGATTCAATGGAACCAAACAAGACAGGTGTGAATACACCCCAAGACACACAAACACACAAAAATGACCATTTTCACAATATTGACTCTCAATTCACTAGTTTTCAAGACGATGAAAACTGGAAATGTCTCTAATCTCTTGACAAGAGCATCTGTAGATTTTGTGAACAAACAGGTCTGATACTAGAGAGAAAAATATTTAAAATTTGTATAAAATGTATCATGCCTGCTCATTTTTGTCCATCCATTGAAAGTCTGCAAAACCAAAACATTCAAGCCCCAAAAAGTTCATAAAGACATTGTAAAAGTTACCCATACTGTTAAGTGTTTAGTATTTAAGAAACAAAATAATTTTCTTTTAAACTGCAACTGTAAAATGACAATACTAATGTTTTTTCTTAATTTCTTCATTTTGAAAGGTTTAACAATCAAATTTACATTTTTATGATCTCCTAATCCTTCAGTCTGAATCTTTCCATCGAGTTTTAAACACTTTGGCAGATGAAGACAAGATATCTGGCCTGTTGTGTTTCTCTAGTGAAAGTTAAAAGTGGAGAAAATGTCAGAAAATGTGTTTGGAAGCGTTGCTGTGAAACTAGACGAGACACTGTGAGTTCAGTGGAATAATTGATGGATACTGATGATCGATCGTGAGCAGAATGAAATGAACAAAACACACCAACAGCGCTCAAATAAAAACAGCTCGTCAGTGACTGAAATAATGCAGCAAATGAGTTTCTTACTAAAATAAAGAGGAAATAACCATTTAAAGGGATAGTTCACCCAAAAATTCTGTCATTATTTACTCACCCTCATATAGTTTCAAACCCATAAGACCTTCGTTCATCTTCAGACCACAAATTAAGATATTTTTGATGAAATCCGAGAGCTCTCTGACTCTGCATAGACAGCGATGCAACTGACACGATCAAAGCCCAGAAAGCTAGTAAAGACATCATTAAAATAGTCCATAACCTTAATTTCATGAAGCCACAAGAATAATTTTTGTGTGCAAAGAAAACAAAAATAACTTTATTCAGTCCCTTCCGTGTCTGTAATTAATAAGAGAATTTTCATTTTTGTGTGAACTAACCCTTTAATTCTGAAACGACTACAACTATTTACACACACAGGGTCTTGTGCTAATAAAAGCATGTAGTAAATGAGTAAATCTGATTCGTGTTATGACGGGTGAGGTCAGAGGTTTGGGTTATTTTAGTGATATGTGCTGTGATCTAATCCTGTGTGTGTTGCACCTGTGCCGCAGCGCATAACTCACCCAAATAAACCCGCTGCCATCTGTCACATGTTCATGCTCTGATGCGACGCATGCTTGTGATTGTGTGTTTCAGGTTCGCGTCTCCTCAGAGTGCGCCGTCCTTCGGCTCTCTAGCGGGTTCAAACACAGCACCGTCGTTCGGCAGTCTGGCTCAGCAGCAGCAGCAGCAGCAGCCGCCGCCACCGGGCTTCGGCGCTCAGAGCGGTGCTTTCTCCGGCTTCGGCTCGTCTGGAGGTGAGTTCACAGGCTCTAACCGCTGCTGATATAGCCGCAGCAGGACCAGCGTTAACGAGGAGCCGATAACGTGCTGCGTTCAGCTGGTTCAGTGTAATCACACACCTGATTTCAGACTCTGCTTTCATTCAAACTACACTAGATTTTGTAGCCACTTGTTTCTTTTCACGTAGGGCTTGAGTCTCTGTCATTTACAAAACTAGACAATCACAACATGATTTAGCATTTTACACACAAATGTTTGGCCAAAATTTTTACACGCTCATTAATTTAAAAATTAATTCCGATTGATTTTAACCAAACCAAAATCTCAAGTCAGACTTCATTGTCAAATAATACTCATAATGAACAAATAAATTCATTACCTAAACACACCAAGCAACCTTTTTGTTATTTTATTTATTAATACTTTGAATTACGTTTTTATATTCAGTTTTCCTTTTAATTTTAGTTTTAATAATTTTGTTTGGCACTTTAAGCTTAAATTTTGTCAAACTTTTTTTTTTTTTCAGATTATTTATTTCAATTCTTTTTGAAGGCAACATTTTTAATTTTAGTTTTAGTGATTTTTGTGCTTTTATCATTTTTATTTTTTTCAATGTTTTATTTCAGTTAGTTGCCAAGACAATGTTTCTAATTTTAGTTTTTGTAGTTTTGTGCTTTTGTAAATAAATAGGGATTTTTTAAATATTTCTAATTAGCTTTTTTTATTTTTAGTAATTGTAATACTTTGTGAAGGCAGAGTTTCTAACAGTGCTTTCAAATGATTAATCGCATCCAAAATAAGTTTTTGTTTACATAATATATGTGTGTACTGTGTATATTTATTATGTTTATATAAATACAAACACGTACATGTATATATTTAAGAAAAATGTTGTTTATATAAAATATAAGAATATATAAATGTATACATGTAAATATTTTCAAAATATATACTGTATGTGTGTGTGTGTGTGTGTATGTGTGTGTATATATATATATATATATATATATATATATATATATATATATATATATATATATATATATATATATATACAAACAATACACATATTATGTAAACAACTTTTATTTTGGATGCGATTAATGGTTTGATAGCACTAGTTTCTAATTTTAGTTTGTAATTTAATTTTGTGCTTTTTTATTTTAGTACTTTAACACAAACTTTATAATTTTTTTTTTATTTAGTTGATAATGTAATATTTATATTATAATCAGCTTTATTTCAATTAAAGAAAAGCATTTTTAAGAGATTTAATTCTAATTTTAGTTTTGAGTTGCCAGTAACAGCACAGCAAGTTCAGTCGTGGCTGTTTCTCACGAGCTCTTATCTCTGCTGCGCTCGCATTCTCTGCATCTCCTGTGATATATCCACTGCAGACAGACTCGAGTGCTGCTCACAGTGTGTTGCACGTTACCTAGTTACAGTGATAAACCCACTCCAGACCTCTTTACTGCTTCACTTTCACCCGTCATTACTGATGAAGTCTGACTCTCTCATTGCGTCTTATTTGTCTGTAGGTTTTGGAGGTTTTGGGAACACCAGCACCAACCAGTAAGTGTTGTGTCATTCACACACATCCGTCAGTGTTCTGCTCACACATTCACATCTGATGATGTGTTCCAGGCCGTCGTCTCAGACGTTCAACAGTTGGAGGAGTTGATCGGCGGACGTCAGCTGATCTGATCTGATCTGCTGTTTTATAGTGTGCGCGCAAGATTGAATGAGTTCTTAACGTGTGCTGATGTCCTTCTGTTTTATGTTCAGTTCAGTTTCTTCTGTTTTAACTGCACAATGAGAAATAAACACGTGCGCTGTCAACCATACGTCTCATTTCTGTTCTTTAATGTCACACTCTAACATCTATTTAAGCCTAAATTTAAGATTTATTGTATTTGAATTGCATCTAAAATTTGGATTATAGTTTATCATAAACTAATAAACTTAATGAGATGCATGTTTGTCAGTCATGCATCAATGAAACAGGTCAGATTTCTGCACTTGGCATAATTAACTATTTTCATTTATTTAATTATATTTAAATATTCATATTTCCAGAATGCATTTATTCTGCTTGCTCAGAATCAGGATAAATCTTTTCACTGGAAAAACAATTAAATATGGCTAGCTGTGGAACAAGCAACGTGCAATCAGTGTGAGATTGAAACAAAATGGGTGATAAAAATATAAACCTAGTTATTGTGTATGTAAAACACGTTCAGTTTATTAGTACTATTACAGAAATCGGACCGATTATGTGTGACGGACAAATATATATCACATTAATTTTATTAGTTTATATTAAAAAGGTGAAATCCAAATTCATGGGCATTTTATATGCGATTTAAATACATAAATCTTACATTTAGGCATTAATATTTGTTGTTCAATGCTGACATATGATTTATTCCTGACCTGATAAATACTGTGTGTGTGTGTCTGTGTGTGTCAGTCACAGTCACTCAGGCGCTTATCACAGCAGTGTCTCTTCACATGCCTGTGAAAGTACATCCAGATTGAAATTCTTCTAGAAGAGTCTCAACTCTACAGACTCGCTTCATCTGTTGCTTATGACTGACTCTGGTGTTATTCAGGCACAAAGCTGCAGGTCGTTTGTAGTGTTTGAATGAGAACAGGTGGATTCTGCAGCAGATTCACTGATGATGATGATGATGAAGCACCTTAGTAATCCTGCCCTTGTTTTCCATCATTTCTGTAAATCCCTGCCGGATAATGAGAGTCAGATCCAGGAAAACAAGATTAAGCTGTGGTGTTTTATTAATGTCAGGCCATTCTGAGGCGAGTTTCTCAGTTATTGCAACACAACTTTATGGTTTCCTCAAAGAGAATATCAGAGTCACGACACCGAAGAACAGTATCGGTGGAATCACTCACAGTGGGTTCAAAACTCTTGAGTAGCTAAATTTTAACTTACTTCGTGACTGTTAAAAAGTATGTTCTAATGAATGAAAATTGGACACACATTCGTTTTGTCATTGTCACGTGACATACCAGCGTCAGTCGCGTTGTTTCACTGCCATTCATAAATCCTCTCCCTCTTGGAATAGTAAAGTGTCCATCAAATACACACTTCAGAATCTCACTAGATCATCCGGGGACTTTTTACCTATTCTTTTATGGGTAACGATACTGTGAATTCGGACATGCGTACTGTTTTTTTTTTGTTTGTTTGTTTGTTTAAAAAAAAGGTTGAACAATCTAAAGTTTAACTTCTTTGGATTCGAGTTTCAGCAGGTTCACAAGACTCACAATAAAGTCACCTGAATTTAATTCATAATTGATAAAAGTAAAACAAAGACCTTCAAATAAAACATACAAGTTTAGTCATCTTAAAAGCTATCACTTTATTTTTCCCATAAGAGCGGGCGCGGCTATTTGTAAATTTTATGTGCCTGGCTTCCGGTCTCATCCGCGAGCAGCTATTTTTAGCTGTATAAAACAGCTCGTTTTGCCGCTGATATTGCACATTGGTGTGTCTTACTATATTATTTGAATGTGTTATCTTAATTATGAACACACTGGTTTGTAGTGCAAACCGTTTTACAGTTTACTGCACGTTATTGTCGCTATTTCCTGATAGTGGCTAATTAACGGGTAGTACTTCTGCGTTGAAGAATAAGGGGTGTGTGTGTGTGTGTATATTAGTGCTGTCAAATGATTAATCGCATCCAAAATAAAAGTTTTTGTTTGCATAATATGTGTATACTGTGTATATTGATTATGTATATATAAATACAAACACATGCATGTATATATTTAAGAAAAATGTTATGTTTGTATATTAAAAATATTTATATAAAATATAAGAATATAAATGTATATATACATGTAAATATTTTCAAAATATATACTGTATGTGTGTCTTTACATATACATAATAAATATACACAGTACACATACAAATATTATGTAAACAAAAAATGTTATTTTGGATGCGATTAATCTTTTGACAACATACTTAAGCTTGCATTTGTATTAATATCATTTAAAAGTTTAATATTATTTGTCAAAATATAATTGCTTTTGTGTAAAGCATTATATACATAATATATCATTTATCAAATAAATATAATCAGTAGTTAGCAGCAGAAGCCTTGTGATTTGGTCTCTAAAATGCTTTGGCAGTGAGCTCAGATATGTCAGTTTGCTCACAGCTGATTGGTCCAGTGTTGGTTAGCGGTGTAGCGTAAGTTAGGCTACCATTGCAGTTAACACCGCTAAAAACACAGCTATCTTCTTGAACCTGAAAAACTAGAGTTTGCTAAAACTACACTCAAATTTACTTAAAGGGTTAGTTCACCCGAAAATGAAAATTGTCCAGTGATTTACTCACCCTCAAGCCATCCTAGGTGTAGGCTATGCCTTTCTTCTTTCAGACGAATCCAATGGGAGTTATATTAAAAATTGTCCTGGCTCTTTCTGACATGTAAAATAAAGTGCACAAATCCATTAAAAAAAACGTGCCTCACACGGCTCCGGTGGATGAATAAAGGCCTCCTGTTGCGAATCCATGCATTTTTGTAAGAAAACTATCCATATTTCAAACGTAATAAATACATCTCTCACACTTCATCTAACTGTCATAAGCATAGTAAAATATGGACTAATTTTCATTTTTGGATGAACTAACCCTTTAAGTAGCCTTTAAAACCGGCTTTCACTGATCCCATTCTTTCTTTCTTTGTTGCTGAGGTTGAGAGGCGCCTTGTGCTGAGCTCATTGACCTTTGACCCTGCACTACATCAATATGCATTGACCAGCATCGTCCTCTAGTTCCTCAGGTATTAGAGGAGGTTTTGTTTTCCCACATGAGCGTCTGGCGTCTGTATGTATTATCTTATAGATTATATGTTTATAGAATGGGACAGGTGCTGGAGAGACGCGTGTAAATATAGCAGTGAATGAGGACAAATGCGCCTGCAGCTCTTTGAGCGTCTGCTTCTTCAGTCACTGTCTAGTTTGTATTATCATCTTGTTTGCAGATGATCAGAGTTTGGTGTCTAGAGATCAATCCTATCGTGCCACTGTAGTGTCTGGGTCTGGGATTGGGTCTGTTAATCTCTCAGTCTCTCTCTAGTTTAAGCCCTGTCTTCATCCACGGATAACAGTATAATACGCTCCATTATCAAGCGTGCTCAAATCCACTGGAGACTGTGATGAAACCGTCTGCAGATCATCTGCTTACAGTGAGAATACAGGAAGATCTTACGCCAGTGGGACTCTAATGACAACCAATCGCTGTAAAATGCATTTATACTATAAAAGTTTGGGCTAAATAAGTTGTTTTAATGTTTCTGAAAAAAAGTCTCTTCTGCTCACCAACGTGGCATTTAAGTGATCAGAAAAGTACAATAAAAAGTTAAATGTTATTACAATTTCAAACAACTCTTTTCTATGTAAATATATTGTAAAATGTAATTTATTCCTGTGATCAAAGCTGAATTTTTAGCATCATTACTCCAGTCTTCAGTGTCACATGATCCTTCAGAAGTCATTCTAATATGCTGATTTGCTGCTCAAGAAACATTTCTGATCATTATCAATGTTGAAAACAGCTGTGCTGCTGATTGTTGTGGAGGTAACCGTAATACATTTTATTTTTCAGGATTCACAGATGAATAGAGAGTTCAATAGAACAGTATTTCTTTGAAATAGAACATTATAAATGTCTTTAGTGACACTTTTGGTCAGTTTAATGCTTCCTTGATGAATTTGTTTTCAAAAATAAACAAACTCCAAAATTAAATACCATTGCACAACAGGATCATTTACTATCATTAATCTCTTGATTTGTATAACAAGAGCAATGTTGGTTTTTCAATCAGATATAATCTGATAACAGGGTTGAACATTTGAGCTCGATGGGACTAATAATAAAATACCGTACTAAATCTGAAATACTTGTCTCTCATTGTACTGTTGTGTTTGTACGTTTGGCTGTCCATGTCCTTATTAATCCTGCAGCTCTTTTATCTCTCACTAGTTTCATCAGAGTATTAATATTTGATCTATAAGCACATAAAAGATGCAAAACAAACAAAATGCAGCGATGCCACATTCACACTGAATCAAAGACAAGAGACTGTGCTGAATCTCACAGTTTTATTATATTCTTCATGAAAAATTCAGCTGTCTTTGAACGTTTTGTTCTCACAATGTGCATCTTCACAGTTTGAAATGTTTCCCACTTCTGTTTTTCAAGTATTACTGTCAAGCTATAAAACGGCCCGAAATCCCATCGTTCCTTCTGAAAAGAGAAAACAAAAGCGAGTCTGACGCACCACACACACACGCACACACATTCACACTTGCAGTATAAACATGTGCTGCTAATGGAGCTGAAGGGATTCAGTGTTACTATTTCATATCCAAAACTAAATGATTGGAGGATTTATTGCGGATTTATTGTCTGTCAGATGTCATACTGTGTCACATACAGTGTTCCAAGCCAAACAGCAGGAATCATGTGAGAATGAGGAGTCTTGACATAAACACGAATATATAATAGTGAATGTATTTGATCTGATGACGAATAAAACTCTGCTGGAAGGACAAACATTGGAAATCTGAACTAAAATTCTTTAGTCATGTTGTGTATAAGCTTCCAAACACACACAGACACACACCTGCAGACTCACGTCATGTGAACGGATCAAACACACAGAGATTAACTCAAGCATCCAAAAGCGATTGATGAAATGAAACGCACTCTGGACTGATTGTATGAGGATCCGTCCGGCTCTGATGAAGATGGACCTAAAGCTCAATGTCTGTCGTGGCGTTGGATCCACGTGTGCATATAAATGCTGGTCAGCGTTTGACTACAGCTGGACTGAATCACTTCATCAACGCTCATCTGTCCATCAACACAATCACATCTCAGTGTAATAAGGCCTTCAATGGGTCAATAACACATGGCATCAGGAAGCGCTGAAGTGCGTTTTCTCTTGAGCTGCAGAATGGATAAAAATTGTGCTTAAATGTCATTTTCATGAATATCAAGCAAATTCGCCCTCAAATTTTAAACACTGCAATGCAAAAAATATATTATAAAAACGTATTTACACACTACTGGTCAAAAGTTTGGAATATACTGAGATTTTTCAACGTTTTTGAAAGAAGTCTCTTCTGCTCACTAAGACTGCATTTATTTGAAAAATACAGTAAAAACTGAAATATTATTACAATTTAGAACAGCTGTTTTCTATGTGAATATGTGTTAAAATGTCATTTATTACATTGCTGCTCAAGAAACATTTCTGAAAACAGTTGTGCTGCCAAATATTTTTGTGGAAACCGTGATACATTTTATTTTTCAGGATTCACAGATGAACAGAAAGCTCAAAAGAACAGCATTTATTTGAAAGAAATCTTTTATAACATTGTCACTTTTGAACAGTTTAATCATTTTTACTGAATGAAAGTATTCATTTCTTTATTTTTGATGGTAGTGTATCACCTATTTCAATTAAAAAGGTATTTTACTCTATTTTCACACAGAAAACACAAATTCATTTTAATTAGCATTTTCTACTGTTTTGTGATCAAATATGCAGCCTTGGTGAGCAGTTTTCTTTCAAAAACATTTAAAAATCTGAATTATTTCCAACTTTTGAGGTACATTATGGTCATATCTGTAGTACTGCCATGAAAATAATGTCTAGTTCTTGTGCAGAATTGTGGCCTGGACACGAGTTTCTCAGCGCATTCATTCGGGAACGACACGTTTCTCCCTTCAGCTTCTGCTGATGGTGTTTCATTTGAGGAGCAGATCGATTTGAGAGCAGATGCAGCTTTCAGCGCTCCTGTCGCCGCACACGCATCTCATTCAAACACCAGGAGAACGGATCGTTTGCGTATTCGCTCTATCGATTGGCCACGACGTCTTGACACTGACTGACACAGCAAACTCACATGTAGTAGAAAAGATATATTTTTGGACTCTCGGCTCTTGTAAAACACACTGGAAGTGGCTGATTGACAGAAAACTAAAACACTGAAGCTCCTGCTGAAAACACTGAATGCATAATGACTGTGTCCTCGTTTGGTTGGGCGCGCGGCGGTCATCGCAGTCCCGTTAGACCACGACTAACTGGGACACATCCAGTGCAAATCTACGGACAGGTAGGACGCGCGAGGTTTACTGCATTGCACTCGGTTTAAGGCGAAACGTTTGCAGTGAAAGCAATGTAAACTTAAGGCAGCGTGAATCGACGCTCTTTCCAGCTGTCTGAGACCCAATATTCCCATTTTGTCTTTTTGCAGGGGCGTTTAGCACAGTGATTCCTGACCGGTTTTGGTCTCAGTATTTGGGAGGGATGACCACCACCGGCTCGCCCGTCCGCGGCCGCCACATCAGCACCTGAGCGTCGTTGGCGTTGGGTTTGACCATGGCGTTGGGTGGGATGACTTCGTTCTTCCCCTGCACTTGGGGCTGCTCCTGCGCGATGGGCTCGCACAGCCTGGCTCTCTGTCCCAGCGGTTTGTCGGGATCCACCTCGATGTGCAGACGCATGCGCCAGCGCACCGTCTGCAGCACCAGGATCTCGCCCGACGCCTGGTTGATGGCCACCAGCCAAGTGGTGAAGCTCTGGTCCCTCCAGATGCTGCTGAGCATGGGTACATTGCTGTCGCTCACCGGGACGCCCCACGTCACGCTGGGATAGAAGTTGTCGTTCATGCTGACGGTGAACTTGGTGTCCTTCTTGGTGGGACCCACGATGGTGCAGGTCTCGGTGGTGTTGCCGTACCAGGGGTAGTTGACGCCGTCCGAGTCGCTGATGGCTTGGATTTTTCCGTCTCGGAGATCCGGCAGCTCCCAGCTGGACCTGCGGGAGACACCGGAGGATGAGAGCGTGAAAACGCAAGGGACTCGGGTCGAATGAAGCGCACTGACTCTAGAGAAACCAGAACACTGGCTGCCAAGGGCAAGAGATGTTTTTTATTCCAGCACTTAGAGGAAGTTAAACATAGAACGGGGATGTGAGTCTGAGCGTCCAACAAAAGAGACCTTTGATAAAGAACAAACACACAAATCTCTTTCTGCTCCAGCGGCCACCAGCATCATCATCTGACTCACACGGCACATCTCTGCCCTCGTGAAAATGAAGTGCACTTCACTGTATTGAATGTGCACTTGTAGTGCACTTCAAACTGTAAAGCTATATTTGTACAAATCTGTATTTGCATTTAGTATAATAATAATGAAATAAAAGACCACTTAAATAAAGGCACTTTCATGACTGTTTCTTAACACACTTAAGCACACTTTTAAAAAGTATACATTATAATAATAGCAAATTAAAAGTTTTAAAGTATATTTTAAACAGCGCTATTTTAGTGTCGAGATCGAATTAGATTTTGCTTTTGCTTCCATGTTAATTTTAGTTAGTTTTAGTAATTTTGTTATATACAGTAGTTTTTCATTTTTATTTCAGTTTTAGTTTTAGTTATTTTATCACATCAATTTAAACTAAATGAAACATTTTTTATTTTTTATTTTTATTTCAGTTAACAATTTTTTTATGGTTTTAGTTGTAATTAACTGTGTTATTCAACTAGTGTTTTAACTATAGTTTGTTAGTCAATATTATATTTAATATAATTTAAACAGGTAACACTTTATTTTTGTGTCCTTGTTATACACCTTATTGTACTTACGATAGTAATAATAGCAATCCATAACCCTAATCTTAATTATATAATAAGTATATGTTGTTATTAACATTACTCGATACTTAATTGAATCCAAATTTTCTCCTATGCCACATGCGTGAATTATGGGAGTAACTTCCATTAAACTGTAAACAATCAGTAAAAGGTTCAACTTCTGAACGCAATATAATAAGCATTTTCAAAAACTGTATACAGTGAGGTGACATTATTGTACTCACCCTTCAGCTATCGATCATTAAAAGGAAATTTAAAAGTGTAAAAGCATTAACAAATTACAAATTAATTCAAAATACCACGAATAATACAACCCCTCAGAGGACCTCAGAGGATGCCAACCCTCAGACAACATACAGAATTACCAAATTTTGCCACAAGTTAAATATATTAAGTTTCTACAATATATAAATATATTGTGGAAACTTAATTTCCTGTAAAGCTGCTTTGCAACGATTTGTATCTTAAAAAGCGCTATACAAATAAACTTGAATTGAATTGAACTGAACTGAATAACCCCTAAAGCTTGATTATTTCCTCAGCATTATTACGGACATGTTAACTATCATTGTAATAATACGTATCTGATTTGGAATGATTTGTTTCAGTCATTTTGAGTGGAATGTCCCCAAACCCCAAGTGCTTCTCATAATCCAAAACGCAGTAGACTCACTAGGAAAAAGCTGGATAATTACACTGTAACAATGAGACCTTAAAATAAAGGGTAACATTTAAATGCACTAATATGCAGCTTCATTATTACAAATGTGTAATTACAAATATATTTACATACATGACATACTAGTTTCAATAAAAAATGGCATTAAAGTATGTTTTAGGTTATCATAAATGTTTGTTAGTACATTCACAGTAGTTTTACCATATTTTCAAAGACAATAGACCATATGTAGCTGCGCCCCTTTTCAGCGCTGCGCTCATTAGCTTCTGTCTTCCATTTATATTTCCACAATGTGAAGGTAAGGTTGTATGAATTTACAAATGAACTGCCTTTTTTAAAATCTTCCCAGTCTGCTGACATTTATGACGTCTGCTTCAAACATTACAATGCACGTGAAAACTTTTGTTATTTCTACAATAAGTGAATCCACTTCACAAGCTAATTAGCCTACTCTTCAACAGCAATGCTATTGAGCTACACTCTAAAATAGCACTAAAAGTGGTTCTTGGCTCATAATCATAGGGGAACCACTTTTGGTGCTATATAGCACCATATCTTTAAAGGTGCTATACAGCACCTTTGTCAAATGGTGCTATGTAGAACCAAAAGCGGTACCATATTGCATTGTATTTCTTCAACAAAAATGGTGCTAAACAGGGGACCGTTCTTCGTACGTCGCTAACTCAGTTAGCTGGATTTGATTGTTGCCGATTTTGCTTCATCTTGGATCATTTGGTTCTTCCAAGCTCATCCTAGATTTGCTGTCATAGCAACAGGTCCGTAAACTTAAACCTGCTCGGGAGCAGGCTTATTTCATGTAAACAGGATTAGATTGCATCTTTTTAAGCAGAATCGATACTTAATATCTGCCCCAGCCACCGCTACTTTATTACAAGAGTACCCTACTGGTCCAGGGACAATAATTTAAAATAATAATAATTTAAAAATCAGTTTGAAAATAATATAATAATGTTGTGTATAGTCTATAATACTATAGACACAGCCAGTTTTACTCATTGAAAGATTTATTAGTGATGAAATAATTGATAACTGTATTGGAGTCTTACACACATGCTCTGCAGTTAATCTGAGTCGTTATATTAATTTGAGTGATGAGAGCTATAATGGGAGTGGCTTGATGGAGCGCAGGAGATGCAGATAACATGATCTTGACCCTTAAGAAACTTTAATTAATGCTGTCACGTAGCAAATCTGTTTCAAAGATAAAATTAAATGAATTGCTAATTACAACATTGAAGTAAAAATGTATAGCCTGTACAAATACTAGAAATCGTGAATATAAATAATTGGGAATCATGTAAAAAAAATTACAAATACATTAAAAACAGCGCACATTTCATTTATCTATTATAACATTTATGTAGTTTTGTTCGCTTGGCTGTTTCCTTATAAAAGTCCAGAAATTTGTCAAGTTTTTCGTCAGGTGTCTTTTTTTAAAGGGGTGGTTGACTGCTTTTTTTTCTAGGCTTGACTGTGTTTATGGGGTGCAGTCAAACATATGTTCATGCTTAGTTTTTTGAAAAACGCATTATTTTTCACATAATTTACCTCTATTCCACACCTCTCTGTCCTTTCTCTGATAAACGCCCAGATAATTTCCTGGTTTTATGAAGCCCCTCCCTCAGAAATACGTGATGGGCTCTGATTGGTTAGCTGGTCCAGTGTGTTGTGATTGGCTAAACCGCCTCTACTGCGCATCTGAACGTCCCACCCCTCAGCTCAGCAGCATGTGCTCCGGTTGTATTGTAAACAATGGCGTCATCTATATTGCTTATCAATTTGAGCCCAAATGAGATGCAGAGGATATTAGTGAAGAGGATCGCGCAGAACCTGTGCAAGCATGGCTTTAATGGTATGTTTTTTTTGGTTCATACTATTAGATATGCTATTATTTGTAAGTGCAACTGCTTCTGATAGCTCTTAATATACGGATTTATCCTGATTTAAGCTTTAATACAGCACAGCAACCGCACGCGCGTTCATGTATAACGCTTCTCATAGCTATGTGAAAATAAGTGTATAATTGGAACAGTTTGTTGGAGCTGATCTGACGATCTGAATGAGAGAGAGAGAGGGAGAGAGAGAGAGATGCAGTATTAAGAACCGCTGCTTTAATGATTTTGAAACTTTTGAATCCATTAGAATCGATAGAAGACAGAATCGCGATTCATATATGAATAGATTTTTACGTGCACCCTTAGTTTTCTCTTCCTCTTCTCTAAAGCAGCGTAGCATGGCCTCGCCCCTTTGCTGCATGTTCCCGGGGGCGGGGTTTATCTGGGTCCGGACGTATCTGACCGGGAAGTAACTCGTTGTAGTCCCTTACCTGTCGTTTTTGTAGGCATTAAACTGCCAGAATTTTAAAAGACGATATCTCCGTTTGCATTGAACTTTCAGCTTCGTAACTTTGCAGATATTGTTTATGCTCAAACAGCAACATTACACACTAACGTTAAAAAAGTGAAATCACAATCAACCACCGCTTTAATGATATGATGTCATTACGTTGCCATCTTGCCACCAGCCAATCACTGCACTGCTGATCGTGGTTTCGAGTATCGATACATCTGCCCTTTTAAACCAACCCATGAACGCGCAATTATCTCCGATAACTCAATCCAGCCATACTAATCATCAACAACAGGTGCGTTCGAAGAACCGAATTAGCCAGATCCTGATTAGTGCGATGATATCACCTTGGATGTGTCATTTGATCTCGGATGTAATAAGCGGCGTACGAAGAACGGACCCCAGGTTCTTTGGCTCATAAAGAACCTTTAAAGGAGCTTAACAGGTTCTTTGTACGTCAGCGGTGCTATATAGCACCTTAATCACCCCAAAGAACCACTGAAGAACCGATGAAGAACCATACAGGAGCTTAACAGGTTCTGTATATGGTAGCGGTGCCAAAGAACCGGTGAAGAACCGCTGAAGAACCACTGAATCACCAAGATTTGGTGCTATACAGCACCAAAAGTGGTTCCCCTGTGATTATGAGCCAAAGAACCACTTTTAGTGCTATATAGCACCATTTTTTTTAGAGTGTACCGAAAAAAAACTGAAGTTCAAAGACTATTCTAAAGATGGCTGCATGCTTGTTGCTCTGATGCATTATGAATTTACATATAAAGCTATACTTAAGTGGGTCAAAAAGCACTCTAAAGTTCAGCTAATTTCATTTTATATCAATTTAAACTATAATACATTTTCAGTTAATTGCAGTTAACATGCAGTTAAGTGCCTGAATACATTACATTCAGTTAGCACTTAAGTGTATTATTTTGGAAGTACTCTTTTTAAAAGTGTGCTAAAGTGTACTGCTTTTTTCACAAGGTTATAGTTAGTATATAATTAGTTCACCTAAAAAAGAAAGTTCTGTCATCATTTACTCCATCATTTGTTCCAAGGCTGTAATGTGGCTGTTTGGATGAGATTTGACTTCAGTAATAATATTAATGTGCATGTGTTCCACACACAAAGCATGAACGTGAACGTGTCACGTGAACTACTATGATCTTCAGTGTTTATTCGGCAGTTTTTGAACTTAGCAGAATTCATGCTTTGTGTAAAAGAGCGTCGTGAACATTCTGCTAAACATCTTTTTCGTGTTTTACAAACGAGTGATGATCATATGTATCTAAAGCGTTGTGGCGGTGAGCTGATGATCACAGATGTCTTTTTGGTGTGATCTGTGCCTTTAAGCAGTGAAGGCAGCGATGCTGAGAGCACAGCCGCTCTCAATGACCTTCACCGTACAGCAGAATCAGCACAGACGCGGGTGACGGTGGGACAAACCGCAGAGCTACCGGCCTATCGATTCCCTGATGCAGGAAAACCGTGACCTTTCTCCCAGAACTCACGCATCAGCAGCAGAGCATCATGGGAAAGAGCCACATGACATGAACACACAAGGGGCTTTGATTATCATCAGGGGAATAAGAATAGAAACCCTTCGTTCGTGTGTGTGTGTGTGTGTGTGTGTGTGTGTGTGCGCGTGTTTATGCTGTACGCACTCAAATGCCCTCACGAAAAACTGCTCAATATTCATATTAAATAATGTCTAATGTGAGTTATGGTTGGGTTTTTGGGAAGGTTTATTGTGTTTACATGTCCCCAAAAACTTTAATATAATGAATATAATAACTAGCATACTCAGCTTACATTGATTGATACATTTGTTTGGTGTGTAAAGCGTTTATGTTTCATTGGAATATGACTCAATTTGCATGTTTTCATGCATTAGCTTTTCATTTCATGTATCAAAACATATAAATACTCACCATTTTTCTCAGTTATCTACTTGAAATACATGAAACTCAAACTTACTACGATGGGTTAAAATGATGTAGTTAATAATCATACATAACTGTTGGTATTTTGCACGGCCGTATAAGTACGTTAGATGTAGGCAAATTGATCTCTGACACATAAAACAATGCACTTCAATGCCAATGGAAAGAACCACCGTTGAGTAACACGCGGTTTCCATCTCAAACCACCACCAGTTCAGCTCAACGCATGACAGGAAACATCTCAAACAATAAAAAACCTGCATCTGTCAGTTCACTAATGAAAATCAACCATTTAAGGCAAGATACAGGCAAAAACACTGTTTTTCATGCACTGGTTGATTTTAAGGCTATTTTCCGTCCATATCATGTATTCTTTCTGGCTAGTGGAGTAGAAAACATCCAAAATACACAAGTCTTTATTTTATTGCCCTTTATCTCTTTAATTCAGCTTCAGTCCATATCTTTAAGGAGTTTTTTCTCTTACGTACACCAAACTTTATTCTGAAGGGTTTTATTGAGGGGTTTGTTCATATTATATCATTCACGCTGATTTATACAAGATTTTACTCCGAAACACATGGTGAAAATGTATGTGTTTTCTGTCTGATGACAGTATTTTCTGATTTATGGAGTGATAAAAAGAGATCAGTTATGAAGATGTATGTTTTGGGAATTATGCAAATTAGTGCATATTTCATTAGATAACGCCTCATTTACATATGTAAGCATAACATTTCAGAATACCTATAATACAAAACAATTGTCTTAATGTACTGTGATTAATCAAAAATATGGTGAGATCTATTAATTAACATTTTACACTGTTTACCTGGTCTGTCTTGCCTTAAATGTACACTTTACTGTGGCCATGATGTAAAATAATAATCTGGAATGAAAGCTTAATATTGCCGACATTCATATAATCATGCGATATGAGCAGAACAGACGCACTTCAGATGGTGAAGAGAGAACGTGACTCAAAAAATACTAGATATAAAAGTGTTTTCTTGTTTCCTGAGTGTGTAAATGTTCAACAGGACTGGCGTTATCAGGCCAGAACAGCAGCTGAAATATCAGTCGAGAGCATTACCACGCAATTCTGTGAGCGTGCTTGAATCTAAAGATCCTTCAGATGGCCTCGGGTTCACTGAAATGTCCTAAACTGGTGTAGAAACAATTTGCGCTCTGAAATTGCTAGTAAATTTCACAAATAATTACCAAAATTTTGAAGTATAAAGACTGGAATGGTATTTTCCTGTACATGTAGCTACTCCACTAACCATTGTTTTTTACAGCTTACAATTTTTTACATTGCAACAGGAGCAGAGCAAACTGTCCCAATGCTGTGATATCTGCAGTAAATGTGTGCATGTCACTTTACTGTCTGTAGTAAACGCTACTTTCAAATACATTCTTGCAGTTGTAAGTAAAATGCAAAGACCTGTTATAAAGGATATGATGTCATCGACTTACAAAGGAAGTGGAACTAGTGATTAAAAAATTAAGTATTAATGTTGAACAGCTGCTTTCACAAGTTTAACATCAGACATTCCGTCATTTATTTTAAATGCATGATCATTTCTGTGCTCTTGTTTCCAGGAATATGTGGAGGCTGAGCATGTGCAGTCTCCAGATATCTTAAGACACCGAAGGGTTTATTTTTTGTTTCATACAGGAAATAGGGCAAAGTGTAGTCTCTTGAACAGGAAGTAGGACAAGTGAAACCTCAAACGGTATGCAGGCTATGTAATGTCACCTCAAGCACATATGTGATCAAATGAGTGTTACTGCACACGGTCAAAGCGACGAGTTTAATATGATCCTACATGTGCATGTGTCTGATTGTCACATTGGTTTGGCTCTAACATTTAGATATTGAGACTTTTGATTGTGTTCTACATATTTGAGCTTTTCAAATGATGTTCGTCTAAACAGGTGCAATTTGCACAAGAGCATGTGCAGTACACAAATAATGCTGAACATCTGAAGACAGGACGTTTTCTGACTGTATACTGATAATAAACTGTGTTACTGTTATTATCGTTTCTGGTTACACTGTCCTTGTTACAGTGAAATTATATAATTAAAAACTGAAGTACACTTAATGCACGATACACTTAGGGTTTGGTTTAGGGTTAGTTGCATGTCATTATGCATTATTCACTGTTGTTATTATAGTATGTGCATGTAACGTGTAACATGAACAATATTTTTCTGTGATTTCTCATACTAAAACATTTACCATGGCAAACAAAGATTCAGCTAAAAGTTGCTACAGCTGTTGTTTCTACAGTACACGCGTAGTAAATTGTTATTATCCATGTTTCTGTAATTAACAGAAATGTAACAAATACAGTACAATACATCATAAATTCATGTCACATTGAGCTGTAAAAGGCAGACGGTGTGATGTGAAGCCTTTGTGTTGTGTGTCAGATATACTTACATCCCTTTGGATCCGTATTTGTTGTAAAACTCCATGTGGTTGCACGCCTGGATCCAGCCGACCGTCCAGCTCTCTTTACCGGCCACCGGCGGCACCAAGACCCTGGCGGACGCGCGGAAATGCGGCGTGCGGTAGCGCAGAACCACGCTGGAGGACTCGTCGATGCTGGTGGGGTTCGAGTCGATGGAGGAGTTCACCTCCAGAACCACGATGCTGTCCCGGAAACTCTTGGGTTTGCATCTGATGCTCTGAATACAGCCCATCACAAGCAGCACGAGCGGCCAGCAGAACATCAACCCTCAAAAGAACGCACACTATACCCACTGTGTCCCTCAAAAGAACGCACACTAACCACTGTCCCTCAGAAGAACGCACACTACACACGATCCTCTGAGGAACGCACACCAGACGCTGTCTCTCAGAATAACGCACACTACTGTCCCTCAGAAAACGCTAAACGACGCGTCGAGGTGTCGCGTTAGGACTAGAAAAGCGTTTCTTATTAACTAAAGCATCACGTTATCTTGATTAATAATAAAAGAAAACAAAAGAAAATAAATAAAAAACAACGTTCGTCAACTTTCCGTCATTGGCCGACCGTTATAACGCTCCGCGCGCACATAACGTTCTCCAGTCATCGTCAAACGGGCATTTCCGCGTCATAACTCTCACAACATTGCTTTTAGATTAAAATAAATAGGTTAAATCCATCCGCTCAGAATACTGCTGGCATTTCGTACGCAAAAAAAAAAAAAAAAAAAAAAATTATCTTCGACTACAAGCGCGCAAAATTGCTATAGACGGTTTGGGTATCAAAAGTAACGCTGGAAAAGTGATTTTTTGCAATGAATATTTACATTCCGTGAGTTTGTCCTTGAGGTTCAGTTGGAGGAAGCTCACTTTCTTTCCGTCTCAGCATCAGGTGAACTTCATCAGCCCGCACGAATAAACATGAGAGGTGAATAAATCAGTCCGGCTGTCACGAACACACACGTTGTGATGAACAGCCCATCATTGCGCGCCTCTTCATCAGTTATAATCCATCTTCATCCTCGCGCCGCTGCTGCGCTCAGCCTCCGTCCCGCAGCGCTGTGCGCGTCACCGCATCAGCTGCAGCTGCTCTACTGCGAGCGCTCGTGGCGTCACTTCCGCTCCCCAGCGCGCGCATTATGGGGCGTGTAGTTCTGCTGAGAGAGGCGCGATTTGGAAATGTTGAATAAAGATGATTTATTTTAAAGCACAGCCACCACAATATCAGGCTTTAGCACCTTTTTTCACTTTGAGATCGTTTTGAGGTTAAATACAGATTTAAAATCGTAACACGATACAATCTATGATACTGTCTTTGAAATCAAATCTTTGCATACCCAGGTGAAAAACAAGTGCGCTTCCATAATGTACTTAAAGTGCTCTATTTTTACGCACTGATTTTGTTCTTAATATACTAAAAATGATTCTTTAGCACTTCTTAAGATAAACTTAAGATCATCTAAGTGTATTCAACTGTGCTTTTTTGGAACGTCATGAATATGAACTAAAATGCACTTTTAACATACTATCTCTGTATTTAAAAAAATTTATTTATTCACCACTTGTAGTACACTTGAGTGTTCTAGTGTATGAATGATGGTTCAAGTGTACTACAAGTGGTAACTAAATACATTTTTGCCTATGAAAAAAACAGTTCATCTTAAAATAAAACATATAGCCTACATAAACCCAAACAGGAAATAAAACAGTTACTGAATAAACACGTGTCCTATTCTGTGTCCTAAACTCCTCAAAAATTGGTGTCTCATAATTTAGAGCAGTCAGTGAAATTTATGAAAGAAATCGATTAAATCTGGGTGTCTGTGTGAAAAATATTCAGATGTAACCCCCCTTTGTAATCGTTAACATTTTCATAAGTAACTGTAATTGAATTACAAATTTTTCTCAGTAACTGTAACTAATTATTGCAATTACATTTATTTTGTAATTAAATTACGTAATTCCGTTGCATGTAACTAGTTACTCCCCAACACTGGATATATCCATATATTTTGAAGGGATTTCAGGCAGCATCAAAATTCTAAAATGCTTCAAATGGAAATTGCCAACTGACATGGAAAACGCTGATTTTAAACATTCGCGTGAAAAAAAACGATAAATGTGTACGTCTATTTAAGCACCTTGGAGAACGCCACAGCTGACAGAGCTCATTAATATTTAGAGCCATGTGAGGTTACGCATGAGCCAAACCTTCATTCTTCAGCGCTCTCTGCCTTGCAGCCAATCAGTAGGGCGTACGTCGTTGTATGTAATTAATATTCAAAAAGCACACCTTTACCATAGTAGTATTCGTAATTTTGTTATGGAGCTGACCGTGATGGATGCTAAAGCCGTGCTTATTAATACACTGAACGTTTTCCAAAACCAAGGTGTCTTACAGCATATCTGTGCTTGTGAATTGATCTGAACTCCGTCTGTAGACTGCAGCGACTGTGAGCGGGATCATAACAGAGCTGATCTTCTCCAGCGGTGATTCTGAGAGCTGATCTGAGGTAGGCCGGATGATGCTTCACATGTGGTTTAGGATTAAAGATAAATCTGTCAAAACCTCCTTTCTGGGATGTCCTCATTTGTTAAAAAAAAAAAAAAAAAACTATTTAAAAATTGGGTAAATAAAGTATTTTTAAAATAGTAAAAATGCAGAAAGTTTTATTTTAGGGCTAAGGTGTGGGTTAGGCTGTACTATTATAGCTAGCCTAGCTGTATATAAAACAATAGAAGTCAGTGGAATGATAGCTAAGATAGTTCTGTGTGTCATTTTTCAGTAAAATGTGAAAACTGACATGAATTTATGCAAACGAATCTATACCATTGTGTCTCCAGTTACTGAATTCTGGGGTGACTCACAATATTTCTAATTTTGCTAATCAGTACCCAGACAGACATAATTATAGCTGCTGGAAAGGGTGAATCAAAATACCTTGAGATGTGACATTTTCTCACAGTCAGTGACTTTTTCTGCAGGTTACATTGTTACACCAGTAGGTGGCAACAAGTGATTGTCTTTATGAATTGTTGAATTATTCACTTAGCCATTTCATTCAAAAACACTGATTCATTCAGGAATCAAACAAGTGAATGGATGCCTCCAAAAGCTTAATCAGCTGCTTTGTTGCTTCACTTACCTATGAGGCAATGATTGATAATCAAGCAAATATTTAATTTCTACATTTTTGTTATGCATGCAATTTTCATGAGCTCATATTAATTGAGAGACTACACCAGATCTTTGTATATTTTTGGGGAAAAAATTCTCATTGCATGGCCAGTTAATTGAATCAGTGAAGACAAAAAGTTGATCTAAACTGTGAAAAATGATTTTTTTTTTTTTTTTAAATAAAGCAGTGCTGTAAATGGTCACCAAAATAAACTGTCACCTAAAATCTTTGTTGCAAAAAAATAAATAAATCAAGCCTATTTGTGAACAACTACCCATTTATAAACCTAAATGATAAAGCATTATGCCGTTAGATATCCACACACACACACACACACACATACACTTGTGCATGTCTAAATATATCTGACACTGTTTTCACAGCCTACTTTGAACCTACATCTGAAGCTCACATTAGTTTCTCATCCTGCTGTACGATTAAACCACACAATGCCTTTGAACCCGAGTCGCTCCAGAGCGAAGGATCGCAGTGGCACCAGCAGCGTTCTGGGCTGGCCCGAGTTTCTGTCCCTGAATGTCCCGCCGCGAAACAACAGAGCATGGAGAAGATCCGGCCAGTCCAGGTCCCAGCAGAACCAGCAGAGCGAGAACCCGCCAGAGCCGGGCGAAAGCGTGAAGGAGCGCAGAGAGGCGACCAGGCTGCCGGATGAAGACTGCATGCTGCTCAACCCGTCCTTCAGAGGCATCGCCATCAACTCACTGCTGGCCATCGACATCTGTCTGTCCAAGCGTCTGGGTGTGTGCGTCCACACTACATCCTCATGGGGCAGCATGCGCTCGGCGGTCACTCTGCTGGCTCTGACGGGTCACGGCATCACGTGGATCTGTGGGACTCTGGTGTGTCTCACTCAGAGTAACACGCTGGCTGGACAAGAGGTCCTGATCAACCTGCTGATAGGTGAGATGCTCTGCCAGCCTTATTTTAGGACTTAGGTACTATTACACAGCACTGCATCTCGAAAAAAAGGCCTAATATTACCTGATTTGATGATGCTGAGTTCAAAAATATCAATAAAAACTTCCATCACATAGTTTTTTCACAAAATAAGAATGAAGATTTTTCAAATTATATGTATGTATAATTATTTGTATATATATATATATATATATATATATATATATATATAAATGTATATGTAATTACATATAAAATCAGGATTAGGCATCAATCATCTGAGAATTGATCAAACAGTAATCTGGCTCCGAGGAAGACATTTATTTTTTATTTTTGGAATCAGCAGCCAAAATTTCATGGATTTCAGCAAATATGATGCAGGGCAGTGTTACAATTTTTAATTATATATATTTTGATTTTTTGTATTTCTAATTTATTTCAGGTTTGGTTAGTTTTAGTCAATTTTGCTGCATTTTGACATTTTTAGTAGTTTTTCTTTTTCTTTTAAAATATGTCTATATAGGTTTTAACCATTTCAGTATTAGTTTATTTCAGTACATCAAGTTTTTAATATTTTATTTCAGTTGATGTTTATTTTATTTCAAGTAACAAAAATGTTTTTAATGTTTTTAGTTTTAGTTACACTTAAGTTCACATTTAGTTCATACTTAAGTATATTCTTTTAATAAGTACTCTTTTTCACAAGGGTCTACAGTCTTACGAAACATAAAATTGAAATTTCCCATCCTGGAAATGGAAAAATCAACTTATAATGTTATGGAAATGGAATTGAAAGTTTGTTCAAGAAATTGCTGTTTTTGAAAATAAAATAAGATGTGCATGGTGTACATGTGACAATGAAAGTCTCAGATGATTTATGTTGTTACTCATGAAGTACATCACATATGTGCTGCTGTGTGTATTTCATGTGCTTCATGCTTTTTATAGACGTTCTGTAGGTCTAAATGTCCTGATGGAGACATACTCAGCTCCTCTCTATCATATTTTTTACCTCTCTTTCAGCGCTGATTCTTGACGTCCTGACTGTGGCCGGGGTTCAAAAACTGGTCCGACGCAAAGGACCATGGGACATAAGTCCTGGCTTTCTGGACTGCGTGGCTCTGGACATGTACTCATTCCCGGCTGCACATGCCAGCAGAGCAGCCATGGTGTCCAAGTTCCTCTTGTCCCATCTGGTGCTGGCCGTCCCACTGCGGGTCCTGCTGGTGCTGTGGGCCGTCCTGGTGGGCCTGTCCCGCGTTCTGCTGGGCCAACACCACCTGACGGACATGGCGTGCGGCTTCGCTCTGGGCTTCCTTCACTTCAGTCTGATGGAGACGGTGTGGCTGTCTTCTGGAGCCTGTCAGACACTCATCTCCATCGGGACCTTCAGCTGGGGCTCCGTCCGTTAGACTGCAAACACAGAAGACGTATGTTTACATGCTGAGTCCGAATGCATAATCCAGTATTTGTAGGATTAAACACATATTGCGTCTCAGTCTTTCAGATCAGATGCACAATGTAAAGGACAAACGCAGTCCGGATTTTACATGCTGGACAAAACAAGCTCCAGGCGCATTATGAGGTCTGTTATTTATGATTTCAGTCACTCTCTAGTGTTTACATGACGCTGAAAAGATACATTCGTGCTTGGGTATTTTTATATTGCATGCAAAAGCACTGAATTTGACTGTACGGTTGAGTTTGGACTCTTTTTCTGTCTCATTTTCACTTCTTAATTCTGCAGAACTGAGATCTTATAAGGGAAGTTGCTTGAAAAGGAAGTAGTTGTTAAAAGTGTTTTTGTCCTGATAAACAACTGACATTTTTAGAATGTCATCAACATTTGAATATTAGTTAATTGCAGCACCAGAGTAATTTTGAAATAAAAAAGAAAAAGTTTGGAATTAATTAGAAGAACATCCAAAGTGAAAAGACCAATTTCTTTTTTGTTTTGTGATTTAATAGCTCATGCATTTAATGGTAAATTTGTGTGTAAAGCACAGCTGTGTGATACCATGTCAAATTTGATCAGGACTTACAAACAATCAGTTTTCCATCAAGGTGTATTTATTTCAGGATGTTGCCTGTCTGGTTTTCTTTGTGTGCATGAATTAAGTCCGACATGTTTTGAATCAGTATTTTTTGTAATATCAATCAGTACTGTAATGTCTCCTGCAATATTCAAATGATCTTTTGCCTTTGTATTTGACATAAAAACGAACTAGTGAAATGATTCTGTACTGCACATATTTGTACTATAAAATTAAATAACTGACTGTTACATGAGACCTGTGACACACTTTATTGACAAATATAATGTGTATTTGTGTGTTTCTGTGTGTGTAATAATCCATAATAACACTTCCTCCAGTGAAAAAGTGGTCTGGTCTGAATCAGGAGAGAAATCTGCACAGATCAAGCAATGTTTACAAGCCAGCCAAAACGGTTCAAAAACAAATATGTGGGTGGATTTTGATGTGAGGGACAACAGGAGATGGACATTTTCACTGGAGGAAGCATTATTATGGATTGTGGATTTAAGAAGTTAAAAACGTCTTGATGGATTTGTTTTTTACAAACACACAGATTTCGGCTTCACAAAATGTTAACTGATGGAACGAAGTGGTGTGGATTACACTGTGATGTTTTATCAGACTCTCATTCTGATGGCACCCATGTAGTCACTGTTTCACCACTAATCAGCATAATATCATTTATTTGTGTTTTTGTGAATACTGATGTTCAGCTGTGGTTTGTGTAGACCAGCCTCATTCCTCCAGTGATGACAGAGATGATGTTTGGTGAGAACAGATGAAGTTTCTGCTGGTCTCTGTTAGATTAGAGTATCAGTGAAGGACAGATGATTCTGCAGCACTCGTGAGCTTTAATCTCTGCTGCCGTCTGTGTTACGGGTGGAGACGTGTACAGGAAAGTATGTCTACACAACACTGTGACATCACTCATTTTCACACAAATCATACTCTTAGAGGTTTTAACATTAGTAAAGCTGCTGTGTGTAGAATAGAATAGAATGACTTTACTGTGCCACGAGATTGTAAGAAATGTGGTGTCAAGCGTCTGAATCATTAAGGAAGTGAGTTGGTTTCCGGAGAGAAAGGCCGCTGAGCCATCAGTCTAACTGAATGAACTTCAGCACACAAGAAAGAGGCAGTGGTTTTTAAAATATCACACAAATAAAACCAGCTGAACCCTTCTGAAAAAGAAGTGCACTTAACTGTATTGAAAGTGCATTTGTAGTGTACTAAAAGAGAGACACTTTCATGACTGTTTCTTGACACAATTAAGTGCATTTTTAAAAAGCACACTTTGTAGTAATGTCGAGAAAGTTATACTTTAAAGTACTTTTTAAACCATTAGTTAGTTTTAATCTTTTGTTGTGCTTTAAAAAGTACACTTGTGTTGACTAATATTCTAAAGCACGTCAAGTACTTGATTTTAACTGTAGTGTGTTAATATTACATTTAAAGTTCATATATTTTAAATGTAGGCCTACTAAATTGCAACTTCGTCAATGAATGTGTAATTACAAATATATTAAATACAATAGAAATTACATTAAAGTATATTTTAGTTTGATCATAAATGCTACTACACTAAGTACTTCACACTTAAATATATTATTTTAACAAATCTATTCCTGTATATATTATAAAAAAGTTTTTATTATTAAAAGTATGCTGAAGTGTATTTTTCACAACTGATTTTTTTTTTTTTTTTTTTTTTTTTACTATTATTTATAGTAATAACAGGTCATAATGAGTCACGTTCATCTATACATGTTTTTCATGTAACCGGATGCTTACAGAACGTTACATTCTTTGAAAACAGTTGAGAAACATCTCCACAGAGCTGCTGTTTGTGACGGTGAGGTCTGACCACATAAACTCTGTCAGCGGGGCGTCCAGATGTCCAGAGCGCTTCTGACAGCAGCATTCTGCTCACAGACAGCGGTCCAGATGGACACGACAGGAACTGAAGATCAGAGCACTTTATAGAACTGAGAAACTGCACAAAAATAGAGCTGAAACACCATTAATCATACTCGGCTAAATTCACACACATGCGCTCAGGCTGTGGTTCTGACGGGTTCAGCTCATTTGACTGATTCTTCTGCCCTCTAGTGTTTGGCTCTAGTAAAACCTTCAGACAGCTGTAATACTCTTTGCTAAGTGTTTCTAAGCTTTGAAGGATTTAAACGCCGATATTTTGCTTCCACTAGCCTGAATCAGACAGAACGTCGCATTAGAAGTGAAACAGCAGGGCCAGATATGAAAAAAAAAACTCTGAGCAGCTGGATACATGTGTCTCATGACTCCTGTTGGGTAAAGTCACTTTTAAAAGTAATGCATTACAACACTGTGTCACTCCCTAAAAAGTAACTAATTGCGTTACTTAGTGACTTTTTATGGAAAGTAATTCATTACATTACTTTTGCGTTATTTTGTCTCAACTGGGTTGGGCTTGCTTGTTTTTAAAATAAGAAGTTCTATTTTTGGCAAATGTTATAGCACTTTTCACACCAAAAGTGAAATGAATACACCTCAGGCTGAAGGAAATGTAAATTTGAAGTAATTTTTGCTTATTAGTATGGCTGAATTGGATCATTGAAAGTCAGCAGCAAAGACATTTGTTAATAAAATGGGATTAAATACATAAAGGGGTCATCCTAGCATTTGGTGCCATTTGGTGAGTCCTCATGACATAATGTGGTATATTTTGTGTAAAAATGGGCTAGTACTTGTTTCTGAATGATCTTACAAAGTTACTGCCCCTCTGCCATAGAACACAATAAATATGTACCCAAAATTAATGAATTAAAAATAAGTACTCTTATTTTAGTGCAAGTAGGTTTAACTGCCATGTCCACAAGTAAGCTTGCATAACTTCAGCCACAAATAAGTAATAAAAATCAAACAAATTACACATTTTTCAATATTTTTGTGTATTCTTATTTATAATATTCCTCAACAAAATATATTATTATTTTATATATCTTTTGTTATTTATACATTTTTAATGCTTAAAGTCTTTAAAACATCCCTGAATTGAATGTCCCCCCTGTTACTCTGATGGAAAGTCCCTCTGAACACGCCCCTTAATAACATGACTCTCAGGAAGTATAACACTTTTTGGTGGCAAACTATATACAAGAAGCAGAGTAAGTAACAATCCTTAATTCACCCTTTTTTCAGTGTTTTAGAATGATTTACTGATATGGTAAAGCATAACATGTCCACTCTGTTATGCTTATTTATAGTGGAAACTGATCATTTTTTGTAATTAAAAATATGGTTAATAAACAGGTTAAAAATCATCCTCCGTGATCACTGCACACTAGCTTGTTGTTCATCAGATGAGTAGCAATGGCTGACTTTAGCATAAAATGTCCCTCCTGTTCCTGTTGCACTGTAACAGGTGGACATATTGTAACAGTGGATTGAAAAAAAATAGATAAATAGGTGTTTAAAGCATGTATTTGTACTTATAATTAATTTATTGTGCATTTAAAAGAAAGAGTTGCTTAAATGGTGTGCATGTATTTGTCAGAAAATGGCGGTGTTGTCTGCTGAAGAAAAGCAGCAACGCTATAGGGCTCATCATGATGCAGACCCTGAAAGAAGACAGATATACCTTAATAAAAAAGGAGGAAAGGTGGAGAAAGGACATAAAGAAAGGAAGAAGAAAAAAGAAAGTGTTAGATGTCAGCTTTGTTGATTAGGTAGAAACCTACCTACACATTGCCATTACAATGTGTGTGTGTGTGTGTGTGTGTGTGTGTGTGTGTGTGTCTGTCTGTCTGTCTGTCTGTGGTGTGTGAGTGTACTGGTATTCCCTGTATTATGAGGTCCAAATGTTTCCACAAGTAATAACAGTAAATTTTGATCTTGTGGGGACATTTATTTGGTCCCATGAGGAAAAAGCTTATACTCTTAAGTCGTACAGAATGAAATGTTTTGAAAATCTAAAATAACTAAAGTTTTATGTGAGGGGTAGGTTTAAGAGTAGGGATAGAAAATACAATTTGTACAGTAGAAAAAAACATTACTACTAACCAATACAATTATGATCTATACAGGTGGAGGGTTTCTGAAGCACACTGCAACTGCTACAGCAAGCACTAGCCAAATATTTGAATGCTGAGCAACATGCTCACTGGCTGCTGATACAAAAAGAACCAATCAGCTGAGCCATGTGATAGTGATGTCATTATGTCAGACTGAGTTTGACCTGTCAGACTGTGCCATCTAGAGTTTCATTCCAGAACTTTGGATGTATGAGAACAACTTACTTTAATGTGATAATATGTGATAATTTTATATACAGAACCATTTATCTGTTGTAGTGATTGTAAATTGTGACAATATGCTTCTTGTATTAGGCAATATGTTGACATATCCTGTTTTATATATATATATATATATATATATATATTATTAAGAAAATAAGTTAAACAAATGTTGTGCGTATCTTTGTGGTTACTTGTAGGGAAAGAAATGGCAAAATTAAATAATTTAAAATGGGGCAAAAATTCCATTGAGATTTCTTTTTACAGATTAATTTTCACAGCCTTCTTTGATCATATTTACCAAGGGTGCCAATATTTTTGGCCATGACTGTAAATACAGTAGAAAGAAATAAGGGGGGGTTCTTCTTAAAGTTCAATATCCTCTATTAAATTACAGTAATTCAAAGCATTCTTCCTCATTTGTTTCAGTGATAAGAAATAATGACCCAGTTCCTTGTGAAATATGTAGAAATTTGGTGAAGTTTTCAGGAATCTATTTGAAAAAATCCATGGATAATAATTATGTTAATTTCTAAATCATGAAAGATGACATTTCCCTTTTTTAACTGAGCAACTGGCATTGAGATGAACAGGAATGCTCATGGATTCTTTCTTCAACTGCTTTGAAGAATACTTAAAAAGTGCTCTACAAATTAATTGGAAATGTGCTTGATTGTATTTTCATCTTGTTATCCAGTACAAATATCTAAACATTCTCAAACAAGACACTTTTACGTAAGAAGCAAAATGACTTAAGATATTAAGTCTTTTTTCTTAAAAATTCTTTCAAAATTAAGTTTATACTATACAAAAAGACAAAAACTGTCATTGGATTCAGAAAAATAGATTAAATTGAAAAGGGGAAAACAACATTTCTGACCCCACTGACATACATTTTATCTTGTGTTAAGCAAAAACAAATAAATAGATAAATAAAATAATTATAATAAAAATAATTAGATTTTTTAACACTTAATTTTAATACATTTTTAAGTAAACATGACTTAATATCTGATGTATATTTGCTTGTCAGAAAAATCTTGATTTAAGAATTTTTGTACTGGAAAACAATATAAAGATTCTCAATAGGAAAATCATTTTTTGGAGCGTATACCATACACATCTGCTCACTTGCTATAGTTCACAGTGTGGACATTCTGTAGTAATGACTGTTCAATCAAGATCTTTCCTGAGGGGACTTGATTTGACAGACCTGCACAAAGACACTGGTGTTCATCTGTAGCGTCTCCACGCGATCGGTCATCTGTGCGAGCCACTCCATGTGTTCAGAGATACACTGCTGCATATCGTCATTATTCTGAGGATCAGAAACAAGCACATCAGATGCTGTTCATCCACAAACACACAACACGACACACAACGATGAGAACAGAGAAACAAACCTCTGATAGAGCATCTCTCAGGTCCACGGCAGACAGACGCACATGCTCCAGTTTATCAGTATGTTCCTTGAGTCGGTCCTCCAGCTCCTGCATCATCATCAGGCCTTCATCGGTCTTCAGTGCGTCTCTGCCGGACATTCCTCATGCAGACATACACACAGGGTCAAAGGCCATGGATGTGGAGGTGTAATATTAAAACTACAGCACAGATTTATGTGCTCAGTTCTTAAGTACTTGATTATGCTTTCAGCTGCCAGTTGTACCAGTGCACAACTGCATGCAAACTGACAAGCTACAATGATTCATTATCACCATTTTATGGTTTTGTTAACCACAGCTGTCAGATTTGTACCATATGTCACAAAAATTATATAAACTTACATCACAGCCTTTTAATTTACAGTTTTTACACACCAATGTTATAATTGTACAACCTGATTAAGTTATAATGGTATTAACAGAGGTGATGACTGCTGACATGTCAAAGATAAATGGCTAAACACTTTCTCAATAAAAGAGTCAGTGCTGCAAAAAAGATTTGCAAACACTTTACTTAAAGCCTATATGTATTATGCATTATTAAGACGTTTATAATATAGGTCTACATTGTAATGCATTATATCTTTTCCTCAATAATTGTAACCAAAGTTAAAAAGCATTATAATATTTGGTTTGTTACTCATGTGTTTTAATGCATTATATATTCTCAAAGTGTAACAATGGAGTAGATCAGTGTTATAGCATACAATGCATTATAAGGTGCATTAAGACACATGATGCATTAAAACTACTTGTATAATGCATTTTTCTGATAAGATATTCAGATCGTGATTTAAGAATACACAACCATTTTCGGCATGGATCCGGTAACACAGTGTGAAAACAATAAACGCATTTCTGCAAAATAAAGCAAACCTTGTCTGTCGCTTAGTACAATCCAAAACCTTTACAGCACGAGCTGCAAAGTTTCATTGTGAAGATTCGCCACCAAACAAAAACTAAAATATAAGATTCATGAAAAAAAACCAAAGAACGCGATAACGAGATCAGACCTGCCCAAATACGCACACACTCAAAGAAACTCGAGCCTGAAGAAAAATAAAGTTCAAATAGGATCCAGCAGTGTTAAAACAGCTCGTTAATATGCACGATACTCACTGTTCAGACGGATCGACTCGTTTTTATTCCGTGATTGTGCTGTAGTTCCGGAGCTCACGGGAGAAAATGCACGGAATTCATTCACCGAGCCACGTCACTGGGCCACCGACTACACACACACACACACACACACACACACGCATACACTATCCACAGATTCACACACGCTGTGCACGTTGCGTTCGATAAAAACATCTTCCAAATGTAAACGTAACATTTTATATAATTTGATCATAAAAAGAAACATTTTTCCCAAAGTCTAAAAATATCTCTGTGCATTGACTCGATGTGTCAGGCCTCTCTCAAAACTGCGAATTTTTACGTTTTGAATTCAGTTCATATCTCTCCCATAAAAGATAGTATTAATTCACATCGTGACAATACTAGTCATAACAGACAACATTATGGAATCTTCATTATGGAATTAAATATCTAGAATAACCATTTTATTATTGAAAAGTGTCTACAAAGTATGTGCCATAATTAAACAAACAAACAAACAAATAAATAAATGGTTTAATTTTAATGTTTACAGTGAAAGTGTACCAAAAACAACATCCAATGATTTGACAGCTTCTGTTGACCTCAAGTCCAATCAGCTGGCTCAGTTTGGTAATGTGGGCATGGAGATGCCAGAGCCAGAAGAGGAATTCTGTTTGCAGACTTTTTCAGTTGAAGTACTCACTTTCTGGAATGTTTGCGTTGCAGGATCTTGGAACAATTTTAATTATAGGAATGCCTTTTGGGGGGACTAAACTAGCTCCTACTTCAAAGTAGGGTCTAATCCAGTGTTTCCCAACCACTGTTGTGGCACATTAGTGTGCTGCGACAGGTTGTTAGGTGTGCCGTGGAAAATTATCAAAACTTTCTATTATATTTCGTTATTATTATTATTTTAAATCAATGCAAATGGTCATCTTTATGTCTGTTTGTGGGTTTTACAAATATTAAACATGAAAAGCATTCAAAAAGCTTGTGACTAAACCTCTTAACACCAGTGGATCCTCCAACTGTCAGCAAAACCTCATAACTCCATTCAGAATATGTATACGTGAACAAAAAGCATTCGACCACATGAACATTTAGACTACGAAAGCAATCCAGTCAAATTATTATTATTTTTTTTACTACCTCTGAAAGAGGTCAAGAGCGGACAAGCTCAAAAAGTTTCAGACCTTGTTTACACATTTATTTAGCCCCAACCCTAATCAAACACACCTGACATCAAAGTACCGCGAGAGCGATAAGAGAGCCGATGGATCCTGATGCTTTCGAATCGCTCTCGCGGTACTTTGATGTCATACACTGATCATTCTGCGCAGCGCCGCTTCAAGTCGCTAGAAAGCTTCAGGCAGGAGGGTTTGATCAGAGTTGGGCAGTATTCCATTTTGTTTTTTATGCCCTTCCCTTGTTAACCTCCATTTTGTTGACACAGATGTGCATCACAGATTACATTGAATAAACGCCAACTACTGGTGAAACCATTGCAATGGGCTGAACTGGAACGTCCTAATCCCTTGAACATTTTGGCTGGGGTCCAGTCCGTTTTTTTATCCCCTTCACTCGCAAACTTCCCTCTGTTTCGTTTACTCGGATGTACTTCATTGATTACGTTGCATGAGTGCCCACTTCTGGTGGAACCCTTGGAAATGGGCTGAACTGGAACGTCCTAATTCCTTGATCACTTAGAATCAGCTATACAGTTGGTTTGTTTACGTTTTTCCTCCTTTTTTTGGGTGCAGTTTTGGTGCAATCTATTTTGGTGCAGCATTCCATATGTATACAGGTATGCTTGGGCTGTTATAAATGTTAAAAAAGACATTTATACATTATAGAGTTGTTTGGGAGGGGATAAACACGATCTGTGATGTTGTCATAATTGTGTTGCATTGTGGTCTGTGGAGTGACCTGAAGTGTGCATATGAAGCAGACTTGCTCCCTTGGACAAAATTGATGGGCCAAAGATCTGTCCATATGTACATCCCTTGTCCACTTCACGAATTGGAACACTCTTCAAAATGGCAGTGGGGATTTTGAGCTTAGGGAATTTGTTAGTGTCTCTAAAAGCGAAGTAGAACACAGTCCCGGAATTTAATCAGAGCTGGAGATGAACTCAGGATTACAGGATTTTGGATCTTGAGGGCCACAATTGCTCAGCCCTGCAAGTAGCATGGGCACTCCAGAAGCATGTTGGCTGCAAATCTGATAGTGCCATCCAAAGCTGACTGGTTCCGAAGCAGTCACCTGGAAAAAAACTGTTGCACCGCTGGTATTTTGAGGCTTGTGCATCATGATACTATGGTAGCACACCCACCCGCTAGTCCAGGGGTGTCCAATCCTGCTCCTGAAGGGACAACATCTTGCCAAGTTTAACTTCAACACACCTGCCTGGAAGATTCTAATGAGTCTGAAGACCTTAAATAGCTGGTTCAGGTATGTTTAATTAGGGCTATAGCTACAGGTGCATCTCAATAAATTAGAATGTCATGGAAAAGTTCATTTATTTCAGTAATTCAACTCAAATTGTGAAACTCGTGTATTAAATAAATTCAATGCACACAGACTGAAGTAGTTTGTCTTTGGTTCTTTTAATTGTGATGATTTAGGCTCACATTTAACAAAAACCCACCAATTCACTACCTCAACAAATTAGAATACTTCCTAAGACCAATAAAAAAAAACATTTTTAGTGAATTGTTGGCCTTCTGGAAAGTATGTTCATTTACTGTATATGTACTCAATACTTGGTAGGGGTTCCTTTTGCTTT